>NW_026467764.1:0-12707 GCF_026875155.1 Cherax quadricarinatus
CCAGCCGGGGCAAACTGGGTTTTCTCGCCTGGGAGCGACACCCAAAAGGGTGGCTCTGACCTGGTAGCTGACGAGGCCCCGGCCTGGCCTCAGACCTGCTAGATGAAAAGAAAACTAGCTGCCCTGGGATCTATAGTTACCCTGATAAGTCTTTTGCCTAGGTCTCCAGCCTAGGGAAAAATATAATGATGGACAACTTGTATTATCTAGACTTTTTTGTGACTCCCCGAAGTTGGGAGCTGCCCGTCCCTTTCCCCCCTGGTGTCCTGGAGATAGTTATCAACCAAGATGAACGTGTATAGTTGCACTAGTTCCCACTTGCTCTATAAACTAGTCACATACAGAAACAACATGGGAAAATTTTGGGGGGTAAACAATTGGGGAACAGAATTTAAAATTTATAATTATAAGTATTTTGAAATGTATTACCCATCTCGGTAAAAAATATTTCTCCTTTTGTTATCCATATATTAGCGTGTATATAAAATTAGATTAAAATTTTTATTAAGGTTTTAAAAAAAAATTTTTTAAAATTCGAAATTTTTATTAGTAAATTCAAAAATTTTCAAAAAATTTAAGGGGGTTACAAAAAATTCCTTAGATTTTAATACTTAAAAATTTTTTTGTGTTGATAAAAATATATTATTAAAAAGTTATGAGGTGGGACAAAGGGAAAGTGGACAGACTGGTGGACTACTGAAAACTGTAATTATTAAAGTTATGAGGTGGGGCAAGGAATGTGACGATGGTTGGGACTACTGAAAACTGTAATTATAAGTTATGAGGTGGGACAAGGAATGTGGACAGACTGGTGGACTACTGAAAACTGTAATTATAAGTTATGAAAGGTGGGGCAAGGAATGTGGACAGCTGGTGGGCCTATGAAAAACTGTTTTTATAAGTTTTTGGGTGGGACAAGGAATGTGGACAGTCTGGTGGAAATCTGAAAACTGTAATTATAAGTTATGAGGTGGGACAAGGAATGTGGACAGACTGGTGGACTACTGAAAAACTGTAATTTATAAGTTATGGGTGGGACAAGGGAATGTGGACAGTCTGGTGGACTACTGAAAACTGTAATTATAAGTTATGAGGGGGGACAAGGAATGTGGACACTGGTGGACTACTGAAAACGTAATTATAAGTTATGGGTTGGACAAGGAATGTGGACAGTCTGGGGACTACTGAAAACTGTAATTATAAGTTATGAGGTGGGACAAGGAATGTGGACAGTTGGTGGACTACTGAAAACTGTAATTATAAGTTATGGGGGGACAAGGAATGGGACAGACTGGTTTGGGCTACTGAAAACTGTAATTATAAGTTTATGAGTGGACAAGGATGTGGACAGACTGGTGGCTACTGAAACTGTAATTATAATTATGAGGGGGACAAGGAATGTGGACGTTTGGGGGGACTACTGAAAACTTTTTTTAAAGTTTTTTGGGGTGGGGCAAGGTTTGTGGGCGATGGTGGATACTGAAAACTGTAATATAAGTTATAAAGGGGGGACAAGGAATGTGGAAAAGCTGGGGGACTACTGAAAACGTAATTATAAGTTATAGGTGGGACAAGGAATGTTTGGAAAAAGTTGGGGGACACTGAAAAATTAATTCTTGAGAGTAAATTTTTTTTTTATATTGTACCTAAACCATTACATTACAATATATAAATCAATAAAATAGTACATAAACTAGCCGTTGACAGATATAATGACCCACCATCACCCAGACCGCACCACACACACACCCTCGTGTGGGCACTCTCTACCCTCACCTGTTACACAACTCGTAATTTGTGTGGGCACTCTCTACCCTCACCCGTTACACAACCTGTAACTTGTGTGGGCACTCTCTGTCCTCACCTGTTACACAACCTGTAACTTGTGTGGGCACTCTCTATCCTCACCTGTTACACAACCTGTAACTTGTGTGGGCACTCTCTACCCTAACCGGTTACACAACCCATAATTTGTGTGGGCACTCTCTACCCTCACCTGTTACACAAGACGTAATTTGTGTGGGCACTCTCTACCCTCACCTGTTACGCAACCTGTAACTTGTGTGGGCACTCTCTACCCTCACCTGTTACCCAACCCGTAATTTGTGTTGGTACTCTCTACCCTCACATGTTACACAACCCGTAATTTGTGTGGGCACTCTCTACCCTCAACTGTTATACAACTAGTAACTTGTGTGGGCACTCTCTACCCTCACCTGTTACCCAACCCATAATTTGTGTTGGCACTCTCTACCCTCACATGTTACACAACCCGTAATTTGTGTGGGCACTCTCTACCCTCACCTGTTACCCAACCCGTAATTTGTGTGGGCACTCTCTACCCTCACCTGTTACACAATCTGCAATTTGTGTGGGCACTCTCTACCCTCACCGGTTACACAACTCGTAACTTGTGTGGGCACTCTCTACCCTCAACTGTTATACAACTGGTAACTTGTGTGGGCACTCTCTACCCTCAACTGTTATACAACTGGTAACTTGTGTGGGCACTCTCTACCCTCACCTGTTACCCAACCCATAACTTTTGTGGGCACTCTCTTCCCTCACATGTTGCACAACCTGTAACTTGTGTGGGCACTCTCTCTCTCAGGCGTTACCCAACCCATTCCTTGTTTGGGCATTCTCTATCCTCACCTATTACACAAACTGTACCTTGTACAATTGGGCAATCTCCACCTCAGGCATTACCCAACGTGTACCTTGTGTGGGGATACACAGACACAGACACATGAGTCGCTGTCCAGCCGCCGTGGAGAGAAGACGACGTCGTTCCTGCTTGTGAGGGAAAAGTTCAATAGATAGGAGTAGCGAGGGAGTATATAGTAACAATAGTTTCATTGCCGGCTACTTGTTAAAGTAGGGTAAGTCAAGCTCCCGCTATTCCCGCCTTTTTTCCCCCTCCCCGAAAGTGATAGTTTCATTGCCGGCTACTTGTTAAGGTAGGGTCAGTCTAGCTACCTCTATCCCTTCCCCTCCTTCTTCCCCCCTCCCGAAAGGTGACGTGTGGGGCTCCGGTCCAAACAGTAATCACTAGACTCACAGCTCCCAGCACTACTGTAAGTACATGCCTGCCTTGTATTCTAGTGGATTTATTGGTTGAAAGCTTCACTTTTGACCAATAATAAACTTAGTCCTTTCAGTCTTGTGACTCTATGACCGCGGGTTCAATCCCGGCCGGGGGTATTGTTTGACTGTTGTAATAATCACCACATCTTTTAGGTATTGTAATTATCATGGAGAGTGATTTCTTAAGCAGTGGGTAACATGTCTATCCTTGCAGCTTGGATGACAGAGAGGGTCACCTGCCAATCAACGAGTAGAACTGATGGAGATGGACAAACGTCCTGAGACTTCCCCTTTTTGGATTAAATTACCTGTACACCTGTTTGAAATTGCAGGACGTAACCCCTCATCATTACAGCTGTAAAGAACCTGCTTTCCTGTCATCGGGCTGGAATACTCAAGGCTATACTGTGAAGAGCTAGCCAGTGGGTTATAACACCTGCGACCCCCCCCCCATCATCGGCAACGGCTACGATTTCAACAAGCAGTGTCACCAACACCAGACACCCAAGTTTTATATTAGCGTTGAATTCAGTTATCATTTATATTTTTCATTTTTCATTTTTTTAATGTAGGATTAATATTTGATATTTAAGTGTTTTATATTTTATATTTTCTATATAATAAAGTGTTTATGTTTGTCTGTTACTATTTCTTTTTCTATTCATTAATTTTCCTGAGCAGGAGCCAGCCTTGGTAATACTGTCTGAAGTCATTACAGGACTGAGTAAGCCTTCACAAGTGGCGACCTTGCCAGGATCAACTCTACTGAATCAAGATTCAACTCCATCTCGAATCTACCATTGGAACTTCAACACCGCATACCACAGACGGTTACCACCAGCCATGAGTAATCATTCTCTATGGTAGGACTACAGTTCAGGTATTTAAAAGATTTGGTGATTGTTATGGTCTCAATTTATTGTAAGTCAAATCAAGGCAGGAATACTAGTTAATTCTGCCATCTATTTTTGTGTGAGCTTGAAACACTTTGGAGGATTAGACTCTAGGGACTCGAGATTTTCCAGAGACAATTTGTTTCATTCAGCTCTTTATTATATCAAGGGAACTGTCATAGGACACTCTTGATTTCTTGGTGAGAAGATTGGATGGTCAAGTGACCCCATTCTACTTACTGTTTGCTCGGAGCCGGCATAGAACCCTTCGTTTTAATTAATGCATATTGTTTAATTGAAGCAGGGATCGAGCCCTCTGGTTTATTTACAGTTTGAGCGGAGGAGGAATTGAACCCTCTGTTTTCTTTAATACCCGTTTCATTTCCCCTGATAGTTTAAGTTATTCTTGCAAGCATGGAGGAATACCAGTTTTGGATGAATGCTGGAAGTAAGTTCGGAATAACAGGGAAAAATTTAGAATCTTTCATTAGTGCTAAGATCCAGGAAAGACTTGAAAGAGAGTGAATTGAGAGAGAAGAGAGACAGTTAGAAAGGGAAAGAGAAGAAGAAAAGGAGAGAGAGAGAATTGAAAGAGAAGAGAAAAAGGAGAGAGAGAATCGAAAGAGAAGAGAAAAGGGAGAAAGAGAACCTTGAAAGACAGGAGAAAAAGGAGAGAGAGAGAATTGAGAGAGAAATCCAAGAAAGATAGTTAGGAAGAGAAAGAGAAGAAAAAAAGGAGCGTGATAGACTTGATCATGAAGAAAGAGCTAGAGAACGTGAGGAACAGGCTAAAATACGTAAGGAACAGGCTAAAATACGTGAGGAACAGGCTAAAATAAGAGAACTTGAGGAAAGAGCAAAGGATAGAGAAGTTGAGGAAAAAGCTAGAGAACTTGAGTTAATAGAGAGAGAAAAGGATCGCGAGCTCGAAAAATCTCACCTTGAATTAGAGAATAAAAAGTTAACTTTTACACAACAACAATTAGAGGAAGGAGTAATGGAACAATGTACAGTCAGTGCAATTTTCCAACACAATTAACCCCCCCCTCACAGGGGGGGAAAATAACTCTAAAATAGGTGAAAATAAATCCCCTTTAAATGGCCTGTGCATTGGTAAGGTTGATGTTATTTTTCTGGTAACCCTTAAATAATATAACTTTTTGGGGCAAAAAAAAAATTTTAAAAAAAAAAAAAATTTTAAAATAAAAAAAACCAAATTTTTAAAAAATTTTAAAAAAAAAAAATTTAATTAAAAATTTTTCCTTTTAAAAATTTAAATTAAAAATAAAAAATAAAAAAAAAAAAAAATTAAAAAAAAAATTTTTAAAAAAAAAAAAATAACAATAAAAAAAAAAAAGGGAAAAAAAAAAATAAAAAAAAAAAAAAAAAAAAAAAAAAAAAAAAAAAAAAAAAAAACAAAAAAATGGTTGGAAAATATGACTGGAATGGGCAGGTTGTTTCAGTGTTACTCTCTGGCTTTGTGTAGTATAACGGAGGGGACATGTGAGGCAGGGTTTACGTTTCGGGGAGGATTTTTTGCTAGACTTGGAGATTGGTGAAGCTGCGTTTTTTTGTTTAATTTTTTTCGAAACAGCGTCTGCTGATTCAAGGCACTTGCTGTGCGGAAATTAGTTTTTTTATCACAAATTGGGCCCCGTCTCTAAATTTCATAAGATGTTGGGGGAAATTTTTCGGTGTTTTAACAGGCGTGTTTAAGTTGCGTTCTACATGGTTATTTCTTTTGGGGCGGGTGTCGAGGTTTCTTGCTGTTTCCCTACGTAGATCTTGTCACAGCCCCCAGGGGGTATTGAAAAACTCCTGCATTGATGGTTCGTGGTGCTTGGGTTTTTTCCCGGGTTAGACCCTTTTAATTAAAGTGGTGAAGCGTGGCGATTTTGGTGTTAGCTTGTTAAGTACTTTTGAACGTTTAGTGCAACCGGGCTGTTGGGAGAATTTGATTTTTGTTGGGAGGGGTTTTGAGCAACTTCCAAAAGGGGGAAAAACAGGGCCTTCTCACGCAGCTTTATGTGAATTCTTCTTCTAATCTTCCAGAAGATACATCACTGCCCAAAGGACCTCGCCAACGACCCCAACATTATCGTCCCCACCGCCGAAAAAGGAGGGGGGTCGTCATACTCAACCCCCAGTGACTACAACACTAAATGATGGACCTTTTGAATGATCAATCTCTACAAACCCTCAGCACTAAACAGGGGGGCCTCCCAAAGACTTTCTATAAAAAACCGACAAATCTCAAACGCACTAAAAAGGGGAAGAAATTCTTACTTTTTCCCAAAAACCCAAAAACCAGCACACATGTATGGTTTCCCCAAGACCCATAAAAAAATATTCCTCTCAGCCAAATCACGTCAGGAATGGGCAGTGCTCCACAAAAACTACCGGAGTTCTTGCCAAAATCTTTCCTCCCTTCTGGGGACCTCAGCACGTCATCTTAAAAACTCAGGGACCTTCTCACCGCACCCGTAACCCTCCACCCGAAAACAAGAAACTAAGGTTTGGTTTGGGATTCCCCTCTTCACAAAAGTACCCCAAAAAAAGCCATCGAGGTTCTCGACGTAAAGTCAACCAGGCCCTTAATCTTCCTTTCCCCCGGAATTTTGTTGACTTTTTGAATCTGTTTAATTCAATGTTTTTCCTTAAATAACAAGCTTAAAAAAAACCTACGGCAGGGGAAGGGGGGTCCCCAATAAGTGCCGTCCTACCAATTTATACATGGAACACCTAGATCCGAACATTTCGCCAAAAATCACCCCTTCAAGCGTCACTTGGTTACGTTACGTGGACATGCCCTCGTAAAATCCAAAACGTTTTGATGTACGGGTCTTCGGGAAAGGGCTCAACGGTTAAACCCACGATTCAGTTTCACTAAAAAGGCCCCCCCCAATGACAAGCACCTTTCCTCGAGTCCTCTTTCAAAAAGTAGACAAAACCAAAATTTCAAGTTTTGGGAAAACCCCACCAAAAAAAATGATCTCATCATTCTATTCCAGTCAAGATAAAAGACCAAAAGAGGCATCATCATGGGGGTTTTCCTAAGAGCATACCGAATTTGTAGTCTGAGTTTTTGACGGGGAATGTACTTCATTAAACCAAAAATTCACTGAGTTACTTTTCCCTTCTTTTTTCATCAAGCTGCAAGAAAAGAGCTCTTCAGATCTCAATTCTCCACCATCAACCCCGCTCCCAAAAAAGTCTAATTTTCCCCAAACAGCAGGTTGCACTAAACGTTAAAAAGTACTTTTCACAAGCTAACCCCAGAGTGCCATCGTTTACCACTTCAAAAAAGGTCAAACCAGGAAAAAAACCCAACACCCCCCCAAAACCAGTAAGCAGGAGTTTACACATACCTGGGGGGCTGTGAAAAGTCTATAGGTGAAAACAGAAAGAAAACCTCGACACCCGCCTAAAAGGGAACACATTAGCAGTAAACGACAATTTAAACAAACCCCGTGACACACCAAAATTTCCCCACCAATCATTTTGAAATTCAGAGCGCCCAATAGTGATAAAAAAACAAATTTCCGCACACGCAATGCCTTGAATCAGCATGATCGCTGTTTCGAATACAATAAACAAACAAGGGCAGCTTCCCATCTCCGAGTTTAGAAAGAACCCTCCTGAAAACAGAAAACCCTCCCCACACTGTCTCCCCTGTTATACTAACAAAGCCAGAGGGAACACGAAAAAACCTGCCTTTCCAGTCTATATTTGCCCAAAACTATTTTTTTTTACCCAAGTAATGCTTTTTACCCTTTTTATCATGCAATTAATTGCCTACCATATTGTATTATTTTGTCATCCCATCCCTAAACTACTATACTACTACCAACAGTGAACATCAAAAGGGAAAACCTCCTAGTATTACCTCACTCTGACCCTTTTAAATCCCCTCTGTGTCCATGTTTGTTTTTTTAATGGCTTAAATAAACTCTGGAGAGCAAAAACTTCCCCACAATAAATGTCACTAGTTGCACTTGTGTCCTTTTATTTAAAATACTCTTTTTTGTTGACTTTTGGATAGAGAGTTCGGAATTGAAAAGTTATAATCTCTTCGGACTTCTGGTTGTGCCATTTTCCTGACCCCCCCCCAACGATACGACATTAAAAGAGAACCAAACCTATTAAAGCTGAGGAAGTTGCGGGGGCTGCTGCCTGAAAAGGAGGCTCAAAATTTTCCTTTAAAAAAATAAAGGGGATCGACCAAAGGCGGGGTTTTCTCAGACCTTAAAAAATCAACCCTTAGTGAAAAGAAAAATGTTTTTAATTTTTGCTTTTTGTGTGGTTTTAAGGGGACAAAAAGTCCGATTGTCCTTCAAAAACCCCAAAATTTTGGAAGGTTTTAAAGACTGTAATGACCAAGCCCCTTTCTGTTCAGGAACAGAAAAAGGACTTAATTATTCCCATTTACGGGGCACGGAGCACTGTAATTTTTTCGAAAGTGCCCCAAACCCTTAAAGAAAACTTTTCCCTCTGCTATACTTTCAGATACTGGGCCATAGGACATTTTTCCTACACCCGTTGTTACTTAGGTCTAAATGGTTACGGGTTGGTCTGAAGCTCCATCACTTTTTGCTCCGAAAAAAAGGGTAATTAAAAGGTCCTTCTTCCTTTGGGTTGCCCTTTTCATCCCAAAGATGGACATAGGTGTTTCTATCCCTTCTGTAGAGTAGGAACCCCCTCGAAAGTTGATGGCAATGTCCGTGAAATTCATGTGGGGGTTAAAAACCAGTGATGATACTCTCGAAAGCGAGGGGAGTGGGGGTCACCGGTTCACATTTAGATGAAGTAAGATATCACCTCCCATACCAAAAAGCTTTACTAGGGTCAGACCCAAAGCCAGGCTTTCCCCACTTCCCCTCCTTTGATTTTCCATGACTTTAAGCCTTTTTTATTATCGAAGGATCCTTTGTCAATTTTCAACGTAATTGCCCTTCTCTTCAGAATTTTCCCTAAGCCCCCAAAAAAACAAGTTACCAAAGGAAAAATTTTCATATAAATTTGAATATATAAAAAGGTATCTTGTCAAGTCAGTATTCAAATTAAATTAGGGTTTAAGACAGAAAATTCCATCTTAGTTATTCCCAAATCAATGCACAGAGACTGTTCTTAAAATGGCCATGACCTGCCAGTGGCCGGAAATTTCCGCACGAAAAAATTAAAAAAAATTGGGGGAAAAAAAATTTTGGCAAAAAGTTCTAGTGTCACTACCTATTGTAGATGAGTAAATTTGCCCAAATGTCTCCCCCCGAGGTACCAGGCGGTACCCATGGTCAAAATGCAGCTTTTCAGTCCTTTTGAAAGAGTAGTAATGGGCTCGTTTGGGCCTTTCTCCCCTTTATCTGGGGATAGATATATATTAAATTAGTTGATTTTGCTTCGATTTCCCCGAAGCCATACCCTTAAAGCCATAACCACTACGAGTTTTCTGAAGCCCTTTTGTCCCTCTTTCCCGGGGGCACCTGAGAAATTTTGTCTGGACCGTGGGACACAATTTATCTGACTTTTAAAACAAATCTATACCAATTTGGGAGTGAAGCCCTCTCACCCCACCCTTATCCCAGCTGTAATGGGGGATTGGGGCACCACATTCGATTCTAAGTCCATTTTTGGAAACTTTGCTCCATTAAACCTAAGGAGTGGCATGTTCCTACCTGTGCTTTGTTTGCCCTGAGGGAAATTCCCAGTGATCTTTGGGGTTTTCCCCTTTTTTTAAAATTTTTGGTAGACAGGCCAGGGCATTGTCCCTCCTTCATGATTATGGGGCAATGGGAAAGGAATTTCGAGGTTCAGTCTTCTTCCAGTTTCTCCCTTTACCTTTGATCCAAATTGAGGAGACCCCGACTAGTTTAAAAAACCCAAAACGTCAATGGCCAGTACAAAAACCTATTTTTTATTTCCCAAAATTTAGGGAGAAGTTTTAAAAATTGGGGTGAAATTCTTGTACTTTTTTCCGATCAATCAAAAAAATTATTAGTGCATGGGAAAAGGGCCATAAAAGTATTGAAAATTTGTGGGAAAGTTTCTACCTCATAGAAGTCAAGGGGAAAACCCAAGCTTTATATTAACACCTTTGAAAATTACCGAGAAATTTTGGTTTAAAGCCCCTTTAAAAACTTTGATTGTTTTTCCACACGAACTTGATAAGACAACTGAAAGAATGTAAGGGGTGGGGAATTTAACCCCTAAAATTAGATTGATGAAGAATCATGATTGGGACTCTTGACCACTCGGACGCAACCAGATTTAAAAATGAGTCTTTGTACCATAAAGACTGAACTACTTCAATGTGTGAGTAACTTTTCGATTTTCTGTTTCCCGGTGTACCTCCACGGTAGTCACAGATTGAATTAGTGACGGACAAACCCATCAAACGAAAATTATACCGAGTTCCCGTTCACCTTTGGGGTGCTTTGACCGAGAGGTAGAAAATTTTAAAACTAAAGTATTTAAACCCTTTAGTTCTTCATAGTGTTTTACCGTAGTCATGGTTAAGAAGGAGGGTAATTATATAGACTTTCTATTGAGTTCAGAGGCCTTAAAGCTAAAAATCGGGGGAGCTGAGGTATGCCCTTAAAAGATAGCGTCTACACAAAATTTTATGACGCCCTTCTTTTCAGGTTGAATTTTCGCAGGGATATCATCAAAAAAATGTTAGATCCTTCTTTAAGCAGTACCCGCTTTACTACACACCCCAAGGTGTGCAATATAGTACTAGCCCTTTGGTTTGGTAAATGTGTGTATACGTGAGATGATGAGAAAAAGGGTTTTGGGTATATGCCAATGTTTCGTTTATTTTGATAAATTTATGTATGACATCCCCGTGGGGCAAAACCAAAACCAAAAACTAACATCATTTTGGGGAGGTTATGCCAAGGCCTCACTGCCCAAACCAAGAAATCTTCCTTGGGTTAAACAAGATTAGATATCTTGGGTGATACTTTTTAATAACTCTCTGCACCTCCCCCAGTAAGATCAAAGCTTTTTTAGAATTTAATTCCCAAAAAAAGAAGCCATGCGTAGCTTTCTTTTTTTTTTGTAAATTTTTATGCAATTTATCCCCCCTATGATCTTATAGGCATCTTATGATTTCCTTAAAAAATCGTGAAGGAACCCCTGGCTTTTCCCACGTAGCCGGGGGAAAAATTTAAGAGATTAAAAATTTTTTTGGGGCCTAACTTTTAAAACCAGATTTTAAAACATTTTGTTTAAGAATGATGCCCAATACTGGCTTTGGTTGGGGGTTATACAAATACCCCGTGGTTCCCCTTCCCGTTTCTTCCTTTGCCGGAAACCTTCCCGAGAACAAATATACATAGGGGAAAAATTTTTCCCTTGTGTGGGGTATCTCCAAACTTTAAAAATTTTTTATGGGAAAAAAATTATTTTTGAAAAGGACCAAAAACCTTTGTTACCCAAAACTTTTAAGGGAACCCAAAATCCCTCTTGAGGGGACATTGGACTAAAAGGCTTTTCCATATTGTGTATATCAATGGTTCTCCAATTTTTTCTCGACTGGTTAAGTCATGACATCTTTTGAAGATTTTTTGCCTTCGCGATTCCAATGTTTGAACTTTTTCCCCGCCCATTTTCTTTTACTCCCTTTATATAAGTTTGGTTAGGGGAGTTGAGGGGAAAAATTCAATAGATGGGTATTTGGGGGTTTAGTAAAAATAGTTCAATTCCAGCTACTTTTAAGGTAGTGTAAGTCAAGTCCCCCTATTTGCCTTTTTTCCCCTCCCGAAATGATAGTTGATGCCCGGCTGCTTGTTAAGGTAAGGCAGTCAGCTCCCCTACCCTTTCCCCCCCTTCCCCCCCCCTTCCCAAAGGGATTGGGGGCTTGGGGCAAACAGTAAAACCTAGATCACAGCTCCAACACTACGTAATACATGCCGCTTGATTTAGTGGGTTTATTTGGTTGAAAGCTTCACTTTTGACCAAATAAAAACTTAGCCTTTCAGGCTTTCTCTAAGTTGCGTTTTAATAATCCCAATCTTTTAGGTTTCTATTATATGGGGGAGTGATTTCTTAACGTGGGTAACCTGTCATCTTTTCCGCTTGGGTGCGAGAGGGTCACCTCCCAAAACGAGTAGAATGATGGGGTGGCTAACGCCTGAGACTTCCCTTTTTGGATTTTAAATTTCCTGGCACCTTATGAAATTGCAGGACGTAACCCCTCATCATCACGCAGTAAAAAAAACTGCTTTCCTGTCATGGGGTAGAATACCAAGGCTATACGTGAAAAAACTAGCCCGTGGGGTTTAACCAACACATGCACCCCCCCCATCATCGGGGAACGGGGATTTCAAAAAGAGTGTCACCCAAAACCCCGAACCCAAATTTTTTTTAATTATTCAGTTATTTTATATTTTTATTTTTTATTTTTTTAAGGGATTAAATTTTTATATTTAAGTGTTTTATATTTTTATTTTTTATTAAAAAAGTGTTTATGTTTTTTGTTTTTTTTCTTTTTATTCAAAATTTTCCTGAGGAGGGGCCACCTTGGTAATATGTTGAATTAAATTACAGGGCTGATAAGCCTTCCCCTGCCTTCGTTATCCTGAGTAAATTCTCGAGCAGAGAAACTCTGAAAACTGTTAAATCGAGATTTTCTTGGATTTTTCCCGGTAGTTCTTGACCAGAGCTGAGAGGAAACTTGCTTGCTCCTTCGAGCACCCCCCACAGAGGGTAAGGGGGTGACTTGCTTGC
>NW_026467765.1:0-13431 GCF_026875155.1 Cherax quadricarinatus
TTCGACTTTCTGACAGCAATAGATTTATTACACAAACTTTGATTATACTTCCTTTCGCACTTCACACTGCCTTTATTAACTCTACCTGTTATACTCTCCACCCTCGCATGACTTTGATCAAGCATATTAAACCTTTAGTAAACCCTACCCGGCAGTGCTGTACGACCTTTGTGGGTTTAGCATTTAGTTATGATTATAATAACAATAATAATTTTTTTTTGTTTCTGGCGTCTGGTAATTTAAATAATAATAATAATAATAATAATAATAATAATAATAATAATAATAATAATAATAATAATAATAATAATAATAACCTGCTTTGCAGAGGCCAGTAGGCTTGCAACAGTGCTATTCTTATGTTCTTACAAATGCTCTGGTTTATGTTAGGTAGAGAAAGACGCTCTCAGTGAAAATCGCGTTTGTTGTTACCTGTGATGGCTGGAAGACGTGACTCTACGAGCCTTTATGTACTACTGCAAGCTACTGTAGGTAACCACACACACACACACACACACACACACACACACACACAACACACACACACACACACACACACACACACATACACACACACACACACGTACACACACACATACACACACACACACACACACACACACACACACACACACACACACACATACACACCCACACACCCACACACACACACACATACACACACACACACACACATACACACACACACCCACACACACACACACACACACAACACACACACACACACACACACACCCCGTACACACACACATACACACACACACACACACCCACACACACACACGTTAGAAGTATTTCTTCAGCCACAGAGTAATCAGTAAGTGGAATAGTTTGGGAAGCGATGTAGTGGAGGCAGGATCCATACATAGCTTTAAGCAGAGGTATGATAAAGCTCACGGCTCAGGGAGAGTGACCTAGTAGCGATCAGTGAAGAGGCGGGGCCAGGAGCTCGGACTCGACCCCCGCAACCTCAACTAGGTGAGTACACACACACACACACACACACACACACACACACACACACACACACAAAATCTATCTTCCATATTATAAATGGTCTTTCAGTCACTTCTGGAAAACATTCACACTATAAAAAAATTTCACTCCTCAAAAAATGAAGGAAAGTTTTATGCTAATTTGTTTTTTTCCCTGTCTGTTGCATCATTGGCAGGGAAAAACACCGCTCTCCACTCACACATTTTAATTACACTTTTAAGCCGCAAACTGCTGGGTCGGCGAGGCTGCAACTTATATTTAGGCAGATTTCCGCGTTTCCTGCGTGTGACTGACACAAAAATGAATAAAAAATATATATATCGTTATTTGGAAGTTTTAATTTATGGTTGAGAAACATCGTGTGTGTGTGTGTGTGTGTGTGTGTGTGTGTGTGTGTGTGTGTGTGTGTGTGTGTGTGTGTGTGTGTGTGTGTGTGTGTGTGTGTGAGTGTGTATGTGTGTAGTGCCACTGTAGTGCCTTCCCTGTTATCCCTGCTTGGTCCTCCAGCTTCTGCACTAATCTCTTGTGTGGAACTGTGTGAAACGCCTTCTTACAGTCCAAGAAAACGCAATATACCCACCCCTCTCTCTCGTCTTACTGCTGTCACCATGTCATAGAACTTCAGGTTTGTGACACAGGATTTCCCAAGGTTTGTGACACAGGATTTCCCATCCCTGAAACCGTGCTGGCTGCTGTTGATGAGATCATTCCTTTCTAGGTGCTCCATCACTCTTCTCCTGATACTCTTCTCAATGACTTTGCATACTATACATGTGAGTGACACTGGTCTGTAATATAATGCTTCGTGTCTGTCTACTTTTTTTAAGAATTGGGATTGCATTTGCTGTCTTCCATACCTCAGGTAGTCACCCTGTTTCGATAGATGTATTGAAGATTGTTGTTAGTGGTACACATAGCACCTCTGCTCCCTCTCTCAGGACCCATGGAGAGATGTTATCTGGCCCCATCGCCTTTGGGGTATCTAGCTCCCTTAACAGCCTCTTCGGTTCTTCCTTGGTTGTATGTATTGTGTCCAACACTTGATAGTGTATCCCACCTCTCCAATTTTCTGGAGTCCCTTCTGTCTCCTCTGTGAACACTTCTTTGAGTCTCATGCTGAGCTGCTCACATACTTCGCGGTCGTTTCTTGTGATCTCCCCTCTGTGTGTGTGTGTGTGTGTGTGTGTGTGTGTGTGTGTGTGTGTGTGTGTGTGTGTGTGTGTGTGTGTGTGTGTGTGTGTGTGTGAAGGTTCTCTGGTCTACAAGTGAAAAGTCGATACTATAAATAAGTCATTAGTGACAGGCTAAGTTTACCAATGAGGCAACTTCTTGCAAGGAGGGCGAAGAGGGAAGGAGGGGAGAAGGAACAGAGGGATGGAAGGGGAAAGGAACAGGGAAGAGAGACGGGACAGAGGGAAGGGAGAAGGAACAGGGAAGGAGGGGAGAAGGAACACGAAAGGTAGGGAGAAGGAACAGGGAAGGAGGGAAGAATAGGAGAAAGAATATGGAAGGACAGGAGATGGAACAGTGGGAAGGAGAGGAGAAGGAACAAAGGGAAGAGGAGAAAGAACAGTGACGGAGGGAAGACGAAGAGAGTGAAGAAGGGGAGAAGATACAGAGAGGAGGGGAGAAGGAAGAGGGAAGGAGGGGAGAAGGAACAGAGGGAAGGTGATATACCTTTAATATACCTTTAAAATGTTTCGAAAGTATTTTACTAAGGCAGCTGCGTCCCGAGGCAGGTTTGTGTTTTCTTTACCTGACCAACCAGGCTGTTGCTGCTGGCGGCCCGCTGGTCCACGTATCCATCACAGACTGTTTGATCTGGCACTTTGTGGAGATACTTGTAGGGTTTCTTCTTGAAAATGTCAACACTTGTTCTGGCAGTGCTCTTGATATCTTGTGGTAAAGTGTTAAACATTCTGGGTCCACGGATGTTGATATAGTGTTCTCTTGTTGTATCGACGGTACACCTGTTTTTTCCTTGGTTTATTTTACATTTTCTCCTACAGTTCTCACTCAAGTATATTGTCAAGGTAGTGTGCAGATTTGCGACAGGGCTCTCAAATACATTCCACGTTTATAGTATCAAATATCTCTCTCTACTCCAGCAAATACGTACTGAGGACTATGAGGAATCCCCAGTCTCTGTATCTGTTCCAACTCTGATTAAATTAGCTCTCCTGCCCTGAACGGAGCCGTCAACACTGAAAAATACTCTAAGCTGGAGAGCACAAGTAAAGAACAGAAAGGCACAATACAGTGACAGGAACAATACACGAGTAATTTGAAAAGTATCACCAATGGCACTATTTCCCTTGCTTGGAAAGAGAGGAGAAAGGAAAAGAAGAGGGAAGGATGGTGGGAAAGGTAGAAAGGCGAGGGAGGGAAGTAGGGAAGGTGGGAAGAAAGAAACATGTCACTCTACTGAGGATCTAACTCCTAGTACTCTAAGACTGACGATGATTCCCCGTCTCTCTTTTTGTCTCTCCCTCACCCTCACCCTCCCTCTCCCTCACTCACACACACAGCCACCTTAACCTCCCAGGGGACCTCACTACTTCACATTACACGCCACCTACAAATCTCTCCCCTTGTTTTCCTAACAGTTATTTACGCTCCTCACCTCACCTCATCCACCCTATCCCTCACCCCTCTCCTTTACCCATCACCCCTCTCCCTCACCCACCAGCCCTTTCCCTCACCCACCAACCAACCCTCTTCCCCCCACCCCCACCGCGCTCTCACACTCTTAACAACATACTCATTGGAGAAGCCAAAATCAGAAAAAAATGGAATTAATGTACAATTCTTATTGATTCTATGACGCACCGTGATGCTCCTTCATTAAGTTGATAAGTTAGCCAAAGAAAATACCCTGAAGGAAACGCAGAATATAATGTTAGAGAGAAGTAAACAATGAAACTGTCATAGGAATGCAGTCAGAAGCCTGAGTAGATCAATCACTATGACAGCATGGACTTGCGATGTAAACACTGACTGATGTTATAGTGGCCAGGCTTAAGCTTCGTTGCAAGTACTTCTGGCATGTTGGCAGACACACAGATGATGATCAAACCAAATGAAAAGTATGTAGCCACCCCTATGGTCACTATCTTGAACACTATATACTTTATTTTCCACTTTTTGATCAGTATAGAAATAGTATAGCAACCTATGTGATATGTAATGCTACCTCATTAATTAAAATTAGATACTGAGCATATTAAACAAATATCCTAAATTTGTTTGCAACAGGTAAACCAACTGAAGAAGTAAATCCAGACGTACTTCTGTTAACTTTTTCGAGTCCTAGTTCCCAGGCCTCTTGTGTATCCACAAGCTCTAGCGCTACCCTCCACAGGATGGATAGGGGATGCACAATAAACTAGCCGCTTCAGAGACAAAATTTAAAATCTAATGTCGACTGCCTGTTTAGCCAGTCTGTTGTTGTCGGCGGCCTCATTCCCCCACACTCTCATATATGCAATAAGACAGAAAATAGGTGATATCACAATACGCAAAAATAACCAGTGTAGTGAAATTCTAATCGCATTCTTAATTTCTCACATTATCATTATCCTGTGACGATCAGGCTGACACTACTGAAGTCTCCTAGCTCAGGCTGACACTACTGAAGTCTCCCAGCTCAGGCTGACACTACTGAAGTCTCCCAGCTCAGGCTGACACTACTGAAGTCTCCCAGCTCAGGCTGACACTACTGAAGTCTCCCAGCTCAGGCTGACACTACTGAAGTCTCCCAGCTCAGACTGACACTACTGAAGTCTCCCAGCTCAGGCTGACACTACTGAAGTCTCCCAGCTCATGCTGACACTACTGAAGCCTCCCAGCTCAGGCTGACACTACTGAAGTCTCCCAGCTCAGACTGACACTACTGAAGTCTCCAGCTCAGGCTGACACTACTGAAGTCTCCCAGCTCAGGCTGACACTACTGAAGTCTCCAGCTCAGGCTGACACTACTGAAGTCTCCAGCTCAGACTGACACTACTGAAGTCTCCAGCTCAGCCTGGCACATATCGTCACTATGTATGATCCATCCCGTGTGATGGAATATAACAGTGAGAACAAACTACCCATTATTCCCACTATATGACTATCATATGGAATAGGGCAGCAGTACAGTGTTGTTGTATTAATGTTTTTTTTTTTTGCAAATAAACAAACAAATAAAAAGCAAACTCAACCTTTTCCATCTCTCTTCCAGCTTCCCTCTTTGTGTCTCTCTCACGATCCATCCCACCCTCTACGTCGCCCTCCCTCCATCTACTTCTCCCTCTCGCTGCTATCCTTCACACTAACAATAATATAGGACAGCACCATGAATGGCTCTCTCAATTTCATTGTTATTTTCTGCCCATCGATTTACACCACAAATCACTCCTCTCGTTATCTGTGTCTGGGGGGGATATGAGGGAGGAGGGGAGGGAGGATAGATGGAGGTGGGGAAGGGAGGGTTGAGGGAGGCTTTCAGGGAGGGGAAGAAGCACGTGGGGAAGGGGGTGGATGGGTATAATGCAATCTGCCTGATATTCTGAAGGCTATTCTACTCTGGCAACCCGGTCCGAGGTCAGGCTTCCTTGGTTATTGGCCTGGTCAACTAGGATGCTGGTGCTAGCAGCTCGCTGGCCCCTCACAGAGGCCACACCTCAGTTTCAACTCTTTCCGCGTGTCGTCTTTGCTCTTCTCTCCCTCTCCTAACTGCAACATTAGTTAAATATTTCTCCAGTATAAAACCTGCCTCCTTATTGGAAGCAACAGGTATCTTTACCTTTAAAGAGTTTCGAGAGTATATCTACTCTCTGAGCCCGGCCATGGGCCAGGCTCGTCTGGTGCTCGCCTGGTCAACCAGGCTGTTGCTGCTGGAGGTCCGCTTCCCCACATATCCATCACAGCCTGGTTGATCTGGCACCTGGTGAAGATACTTGTCTAGTTTCCTCTTGAAGGCTTCAACACTTGTTCCAGCAGTGTTTCTGATATCTTCTGGTAAGATGTTGAAAAGTCTGGGACCCCGGATGTTGATACAATGTTCCCTTATTGTCCCCACCGCACCCCTGCTCCTCACTGGGTTTATTTTACACTTCCTCCCATATCCCTCACTCCAGTATGTTGTTATGGCAGTGTGCAGATTTGGGACCAGACTCTCGAGTACCTGCCAGGTATATATTATCATGTACCTCTCTCTCCTCTGCTTCAATGAGTATTTGTTCAAGACATGTAGGTGTTCCAAGTAGTTTAGGTGCTTTACTGGCTCAATGTGAGCCGTAAACGATCTCTGTATTTGTTCCAGCTCCTATATTTCTCCTGCTTTGAATCGGGCCGTCAGCACTGAGCAGTATTTTAAGTGAGGGGGCACTAGTGATTTGAAGAGTGTCACCATCGGCATTATTTTCTTGTTTTAAAAGTTCTCAATACCCACCCCGTCATCTTCCTGGCTGTCGTGATCTTTGTCTTGTTATGGTCTTTAAAAGAAAGGTCAGCTGACATAATTATTCCTAGGTCTTTTACGTGTTCCTTACGTTCTATTTGGTGATCCTCTTGAGTTCTGTATATAGTGTTCCTTTTGAGTTGTTCATTCTTTCCATACCTAAGCAGACTTTATAAATCAGTCTGCTGTCTTATAAACATCAGTCTGCTTTTTAATAAACATCAATGTGCTGCCTTATAAATATCAGTCTGTCTTATAAACATCAGTCTGCTTCTTTATAACATCAGTCTGCGTTTTAAACATCAGTCTGCTGCCTTATAAACAGCAGTTTTAACACTGATAAAAAAACCCACAAAGGACAAAAGTCAAATACCGTGAAGATCGTGGGTGACTGGAGAGGAAGATCGTGGGTGACTGGAGAGGAAGATCGTGGGTGACTGGAGAGGAAGATCGTGAGTGACTTGAGAGGAAGATCGTGGGTGACTGGAGAGGAAGATCGTAGGTGACTGGGGAAAGATCGTGGGTGACTGAGAGGAAGATCGTGGGTGACTGGAGAGGAAGATCGTGGGTGACTGGAGAGGAAGATCGTGGGTGACTGGAGAGGAAGATCGTGGGTGACTGGAGAGGAAGATCGTGGTGACTGGAGGGAAATTCGTGGGGACTGAGAGGAAAAATCGTGGGTGACTGGAGAGGAAGATCGTGGGTGACTGGAGAGGAAGATCGTGGGTGACTGGAGAGGAAGATCGTGGGTGACTGGAGAGGAAGATCGTGGGTGACTGGAGAGGAAGATCGTGGGGTGACGGAGAGGAAGATCGTAGGTGACTGGAGAGAAATCGTAGGTAAACTGGGGGAAAGATCGTGGGTGACTGGAGAGAAGATCCTGGGTGACTGGAGAGGAAGATCGTGGGTGACTGGAGAGGAAGATCGTGGGTGACTGGGGAGGAAGATCGTGGGTGACTGGAGAGGAAGATCGTGGGTGACTGGGGAGGAAGATCGTGGGTGACTGGAGAGGAAGATCGTGGGTGACTGGAGAGGAAGATCGTGGTTGACGGAGGGGAAAGATCGTGGGTGACTGGAGAGAAGATCGTGGGTGACTGGGAGGAAGATCGTGGTGACTGGAGAGGAAGATCGGGGGTGACTGGAGAGGAAGATCGTGGTGACGGAGAGGAAGATCGTGGGTGACGGGAGAGGAAGATCGTGGGTGACTGGGAGGAAGATCGTGGGTGACGGGAGAGAAGATCGGGGGTGACTGGAGAGGAAGATCGTAGGTGACGGGAGGGGAAAGATCGTGGGTGACTGGAGGGGAAGATCGTAGGTGACTGGAGAGGAAGATCGTAGGTGACTGGGGGAAAGATCGTGGGTGACTGGAGAGAAAGATCGTAGGTGACTGGAGGGAAGATCGTGGGTGACTGGAGAGGAAGACGTGGTGACTGGGAGGAAGATCGGGGGTGACTGGAGAGGAGATCGTGGGTGACTGGGGAGGAAGATCGTGGTTGACTGGAGAGGAAGATCGTGGGTGACTGGAGAGAAGATCGTGGTGACTGGAGAGGAAGACGGGGGTGACTGGGAGGAAGATCGTGGTGACTGGAAGAGAGATCGTGGGTGACTGGAGAGGAAGATCGTGGTGACTGGAGAGGAAGATCGTGGGTGACTGGAGGGGAAAGATCGTGGGTGACTGGAGAGGAAGATCGTGGTGATGGAGAGGAAGATCGTAGGTGACTGGGGGAAAGATCTGGGGACGGGAGAGGAAGATCGTAGGTGACTGGAGAGGAAGATCGTGGGTGACTGGAGAGGAAGATCGTAGGTGACTGGAGAGGAAGATCGTAGGTGACTGGAGAGGAAGATCGTAGGTGACTGGAGAGGAAGATCGTAGGTGACTGGAGAGGAAGATCGTAGGTGACTGGGGGAAAGATCGTGGGTGACTGGGGGGAGACTAGTAGAGGATGTAGGGAAGACTTGTCCCTCAACTTAGCTTAACTCCTACAAAAGGTCGAAATAAATAAGATTTTTTTTTTAACCAGCTGAACGTTACCATTTTCTTCCCCAGGAACAATAACGAAATAAAATAATCATGACAATTTGCATGACTCAAGCACAGTGTTTTCCTTGGGGAAAAAAGAGTGAGAGGTAGTGTGCAGTGCTCGTGTTGTTGTTGTTATTGTGTTACACGCTGAACCTGTGATTAACCAACCTGCTGGCGTTATGCATTCGCCAGGAAGCAACACTCCTGAGGAGGCCTGGTCATGGACCAGGACGCGGGGGCGTTGACCCCTGAAACACCCTCCAGGTATACAATGCTGTTTATCAGATCACCTGCATGAGGTACGTTGTATGTTAAAAAAATCACTGTACAGCAGTGTCCTGTGATAACCAAAACATCATCACTGTACAGCAGTGTCCAGAGATGACCACAACATCATCACCTGTACAGCACTGTCCTGTGATAACCACAGCATCATCACTGCTGTTCGCTAAAGAATATTGTGCACTGCTTTAATACTGCCTCCGTATTTATCCTTTATTTGCTTTGAAACTCACAAATCACAGCGGACACAGATAAAAACCACCAATTTTGTACCATCACTTCCAGATGATACCAAAATAAGCATTAAAAACCACCAAAAATATTGCAGGGAGATATAAAGGAAGTCTTACAGTGGGTAGAGGAACACAACATGACGTTCAGTGGTGACAACTTCCACCTGCTTTGGTATGGACAGAATGAACGAAACTTTGGAATGGACAGAATGGAAAACTCAAGAGACACTATGTACAAAGCACAAGATGTTCACCAAATAGAAAGGAAGGAATATGTGAAAGATTTGAGTGTAATAATGTCAGCTGATCTTTCTTCCACAGAATAAAAAGGCAGATATCACGAAAGCCAGGAAATAGTGCCAATGGTGGTACTTTTCAAATCACCTGTGCTGTCTCTCGCTTATTGTTCAGTGTTGACGGCTCCTTTCAGGGCGAGAGAGATATCACAGCTGGAACAAACAGAGATCATTAAGGCCCACACGAAGCTGATAAAGCATTTAAATTACTGGGAATGCCTCGAAGTCCTAAATATATATTCATTAGAGCAGAGGAAAAATACATGGTAATTATTACAACCCAGGAGTCCAAATGGCCTGTTATCCTGGGTGTAAAGGGAGCAAAATAAACACAGCAGAAAACTTTTGACTTATATTATCCTTCACCAATTTAGAACAGAAGTATGTACACTATATACACTATGTACAGCGATAGGTATTAGTGCACTCCACTGTAAGCAAGGCAGAATAGAAGCCACTAGAGAGCAGACCGTGCTTCAACCAGCTCTAGAATGGGAATGACAAGGGCAGACAGGAGAGTGGTACCCACATAACCTCTGCGATTGCCAAAACCATCTTCTCATTGGCTGGAACCTGGGTACTGGTTGAACGACGGGGCCCCATCATCAACCCTCAGTCACCTGGTTCGCTGGTTGGGGGAGACAGCCTGTAAATGAGGGTGTGTACATGCGCCGAATAAGGGTTACGTACTCTTTGCATGCCACAGTAATATAAACGTGAAAGGTGCTTGGGGTCTTGTCCCAAACCTGCACACTAACATAACATACCGCAGTGAGAGATATGGGAGAATGTGTAAAATAAACCCGGTGAAAAACAGACGCCGTGGATACAATAAGGGAACAGTGCATCAACATCCGTGGACACAGACTCACACTACCACAAGATATCAGAAACATTGCCGGAACAAGTATAGTTTTCAAGAGGAAATTGGGCGTGTACTTAACCCAAGTGCCAGATCAACCAGATTGTGATAGATATGTGGGCCAGCGGGTCGCCGGCAGTAACAGTCTGGTTGCTCAGGGAAGCATCAGACAAGCCTGTTCCAGGGCAGGGCTGCCAGAGTAGGAAAACTCTCGAAAGCTTTCAAAGGTATAGCAGTAACAACCTGGTTGGTCAGTCCTTGATCCACCAGGAGGCTTAGTCTGGGACCGGGGCGCGGGGGCGCTAACCCCCGGGAGCATTATATAGTTATCAGGTACTGAGCTCTAAGCAGTACTTAAAAGCAAGTGAATAATTCTCTCTCTCTCTCTCTCTCTCTCTCTCTATCTATCTATCTATCTATCTATCTATCTATCTATCTATCTATATATCTATCTATCTATCTCTATCTATCTTTCTTTCTCTAAAAAATATATTTGCTATCTCTCATTATAAAAATTCCCAATATTCTGCCACCATATTTCAAACATTTTCTGAGGCCTTTTCCATTATTTTTTTTTTTTCCAAAATTCACCCAGCATTTTTTTTCATAACGTGCCTACGTTATTATGAAGAATTTTTTACAATATACTCTGACCACTATTTAAAGTATTTATCCTAATTTTCACAATACTTTCACATCAAATTTTTACGATACCTCCACAACATTCTCCCAATCATTCTTAGTCATTCTATATTAACATTCTCCAAATATTTCATCATTCTATTGATATTTCTTGATTATTCTCCGTTTATTTCTTCATCATTCTATCAATATTATACAATTATTTACATATTTGATCATTCTACCAGTGTTATCTTATTATTCTTTAAGTATTTCTCCGTCATTTTATAAATGATTCATCATTCTAACTACATTATCTCATCATTCTCTCAGGAGACTATTTATTCATTATTATCATGTTATTCAGGCAGTTTATCAAAATTCTATTTAATCATTCTATCAATATTCATCATTTTGCTAATATTACTTCATCATTCTATCAATATTGCCTCATCATTCTATAAGTACCACCTCATCAATCTCCATGAATTTCCTCATCGTTCTATCAAGATCACCTCATCATTCTCCAAGTATTTCATCATTCTATCGAGAGTTCATCATTCCACACGTATTGCCTCATCATTCTATAAATATTCCTTCCGGTATTTCTTTATCATTCTATGATCACAATCTCGTTCTATAAGCGTTCTTTCGTTATTTTCTATTTACTTAAACTTCTGGACCTTCTTACTGCCATTCAGTCTGCTGGAGTTAATTTCCCTAACATTCTCTGCTGACTGCTGCCGTATTTCTGGCACATTTCGCTGGTATTTCTTGGAGTATGGAGGTCCGTTTCCCCCGGGAAGGGGAAACCTGGAGGTCCCTCCCCAAGGAGGGGTGAGCATGGAGGTCTACTCCCCCAGGGGAAGTCTGGAGGTCCACTCCCCAAAAGGGTGCCTGGAGGTCCACTTCCCCAGGGGTGAATGAAGGACACAAAAAGGTGTTTCAATCCCCCAGGTCCTCCACCGTGTTTGTAAAGGTAAATTAGACACACCTGTGAAATGCCAGTGTCTACTACCACCAGGAGTGGTGAGGAGGAGAGGAGGAGGAGAGAGAGAAGAGAGAGAGAGAGAGAGAAGAGAGAGAGAGAGAGAGAGAGAGAGAGAGAGAGAGAGAGAGAGAGAGAGAGAGAGAGAGAGAGAGAGAGAGAGAGAGAGAGAGAGAGAGAGACATAAAATGTGCATTTCAACAACTTGTCTCCACCAGGACCCCATCAAGTGAACTCCTCTCTTGGGGTACAATAAATGTCCTTCTCCGCCTCTTACACCGGGACAGTCGACCTTAGCGGCCCGTGTGGCTTAGTACTCTCTCCCCGCCATGTCTCAAGCGACCATTAACGTCGATCTGGGAACTGCGAGAAGGGCGATAATCACGTTCTTAAAAGACAGCGTCTTGGCACTAAGTGTTCGCGGGGACAACGTGACGACATGAAGAAATGTCGCTATTTGACGATCTGTGTCAACTGTGTCAACATTGACGAGAATCTGTGTCAACATGCGTGGTTCAAGACTCTTCACAACCTGTTACCAGCAGATACCAGAATTATTACCAGAAGAAGTGCATAAATTTTCACGTGACTAGTCCCTGAGTGGGATGTCTCAAAACAGAAGACAAAAATGCTGAACTTACCTACCTTAGGGTGTCCCGTAGCTCAGTTGCTAGCGCAGTCACCTCACACACTGAGGTCCGTGGTTTGATCCCCGGTACAGGTGCAAACATTAGGACGTGTTTCCTTACGACATCTGCTGTCCCTGCTCACCTATCAGTAAAATAGGTACTTGGGCGTTAGTGGACTGGTATGGGTCGCATCCAGGGGACAAACTTGACCTAATTTGCCCGAAATCCTCTGCATAACAAGTGGCTTCCCATATAGTAGTATGTCATTGATGTCAGCTAGGACTGTATACCTTGTACATGTACTGGTAGAAATAAAGATTATTATTATTATTATTATTATTATTATTATTATTATTATTATTATTATAATTATTATTATTAGTAGTAGTATTACCTTAGTATTACCCACCTTAACACTGCCCCCACAACACCCCACCTCAACACTGCCCCCCACAACACCCCACCTCAACACTGCCCCCCACAACACCCCCACCCCAACACTGCAACCCACAACACCCCACCTAACACTGCCCCCTACAATACCCCCTCAACACCCCACCTCAACACTGCCCCCCACAATACCCCACCCCAACACTGCCCCCACAACACCCCACCCCAACACTGCCCCCCACAACACTCCATCAACACCCCACCTTAACACTGCCCTCCACAACACCCCCTCAACACCCCAACTCAACACTGCCCCCACAACACCCCACCTCAACCTGCCCCCCACAACACCCCCTCATCACCCCACCTAACACTGCCCCCACAACACCCCACCTTAATACTGCCCCCCCCAACACCCTACCCCAACACTGCCCCCCACAACACCCTACCCCAACACTGCCCCCCACAACACTCCCCCCAACACCCCACCTTAACACTGCCCCCCACAATACCCCCTAAACACCCCACCCCAACACGCCCCCACAACACCCCAAACCTTAAAAACTGCCCCCACAAAACCCCCTCAAAAACCCCCCCAAAACCCGCCCCCCCCAACACCCCACCCCAAACCCCCCCCACAAAACCCT
>NW_026467766.1:5000-12962 GCF_026875155.1 Cherax quadricarinatus
TGGCCAGTGCCTGTGGAGCTAGCTAGGTTGAGATGACGACTCTCATGTAGGTAGTCCACGTGGTCCAGTGCTTGGTGGACAAGCTAGGTGAGTGACGACTTCTGATCTAGGGTAGTTCACGTGGCCATGCTTAAGTGGACTAGTCTAGAAAGTGAGACTACTAAGAACTGGTAGTTCACAGCGGTCCTAGTGCTTGGTGGACTAGCTAGGTGCGTGACGACTCTGATCAAGGTAGTCACGTTCGGTCAAGTGCTTGTGGACTATGCTAGGTGAGTGACGACTCTCTCTAGTTAGGTAGGCCCAAGTGGCCAGGTGCCTGGTTGACTAGCTAGGTGAGTGACGACTCTCATTGTTGGTAGTCCACGTGGCCAGTGCTTGGTGACTAGTTATGTGAGAGACGACCTGATCAAGGTATGTCACGGTTGCCATGTGCTTAGTGGACAACTAATGAGATGACGAGCTCTGATACTAGGTAGTTCACAGTGGCCAGTGCTTAGTGACTACTAGGTTGAGTGATGACTCTGATCTAGGTAGTATCATGTGGCCAGTGCCTGGTGACTAGCTAGGTGATGACGACTCTCATCTAGGAAGTACCACGTGGCCATAGCATGTGAGGACTAGCTCGGTGAGTGACGACTCTCATCTAGGTAGTCCCACGTGAGCCAGTGCTTGAGGGGCTAGCTAGGTGAAGTGACGACTGCATCTCTAGTAGTCCACGTGTCCCAGTGCTTATTGCCAACTAGGTGAGTGACGACTCTCATCTAGTAGTTTCACGTGCCAGTGCTAGGGACGCTAGCTAGGTAGTGGACGACTGTCATCTAGTGTAGTCCACTTGGCCAGCGCTTATGACTAGCTTAGTGAGTGACGACTTCTCATCTAGGTAGCCGAGTGCCAGTGCTTGGTGACTAGCTATGATAATAAGAAAAAGGAAATGAGTGACGAACATCCCATCTAGGAAAGTTCACGTGGTCCAGTGCTAAGTGGACTGAGCTAGGGTTGAGCGACGACTCTGATCTAGGTAGTTTTACTGTTGCCAGTGCTATAGTTGACGTAGCTAGGTGAGTGACGTCTCTGATCTAGGTAGTTCCCTGACCAGTGCTTAATGGACTAGCAGTGAGTGACGACTCTCATCTAGTTAGACCACGTGGCCAGTGCTTGGTGGACTATCTAGATGAGTGACGACTCTCATCTAGGTAATTCACGTGGCAGTGCTAAGTGGACTAGCTAGGTTAGCGAAACGACTCTGATCTAGTAGTTTACTGTGGCCAGTGCTTAGTGGGACTAGCTAGGTGAGTGACCGACTCTCATCTAGGTATTCACGATGCCAGTGCTTAGTGGACTAGCTAGGTGAGTGACGACTCTGATCTAGGTAGTTCACGTTGACCACAGCTTAATGGACTAGCTAGGTGAGGTGACGACTCTCATCTAGGTAGTCCACGTGGTCGCAGTGCTTAGTGGACTACTAGGATGAGTGACGGACTCTCGATCTAAGTAGTCCAGGCGTTCGCGGCTGTCCAGTGGATGTTATTACTGGTCGCAGATTTTCCAGTGCCTCCACAGTAATACTTCTCCTGGACTTGTTGTGTTTGTTGTCATGTCATTGGTAATGTTGTCAAATATATAACATGTATTGTGTCAAAATATATAATCTTGTGTATGTGCGATGATAAAGAATCATTGTGTTGTTTTGTCATGTCAAATGTGTTGTTATAATGATAATTTATTAATGTATTAATTTATACCTGTGCCTTAATAAACTTACTTAATAATTGTGTTGTTGTTTAATATCCTTGTGTTGTCTGTTATATCTTTGTGTGGTGGGACCTCGGGGAAGTGTGAATATACGAGTGGTAAAAAGGAAGGACACCTGAAGCCATGGACCTGAGTGAGGCATACATACTTAATGATCTTCCTTTTCAGAACCATCAAAACTTCTAGAACCTTCACTATCAACCTTCGATAACTTCAAGAACTTCTGAACGTGCTGACCTTAGGGTAGTGGTTGGAAGGAAAACATCCAGGGGGGGCCCCAGAATGGAATTTCCTGGACACATGAAATCTGGTGGAAAAGTAGGAGCTAGATCAAGGGTTGGGTTGCTAGAGAGAAAAGGATACTGGTTTTTGAGGCTGGACCTTAGGAAGTGGCAAGGCGGAGAAAATCTAAGTGGACACAGATGGACTCCGGACACATGAACCTGGGGAAAGCATCAGAAACACAGTAATGGGTGGGGCCAAAAACGACCCGCTTGCCTCTTCGTGCACGTTCTGGTAATCTCAGAATAACTCCTGAGTCATTGATACACCTACCGAGTCATTGAAGTAAGGGAAGCCGAGAATTTTAGATTCATGATACTTTTTTCATGTCAATGAAGTAGGAATGAACTTAGAGATACACTTGGATACCTTTTTCAAATCACTGAAGATGTAGGAATTTTTAACTTAAGATGAAGATAAAGGGATACATTTTCCAGATTATTATTATTATTGTTAATATTTATTATTATTAATTATTATTATTATACGTATTATTATATTATTATTATTATTCGTTATTATTATTATTATTATTTATAAAGTATTTTATTATCATCATTATTATTCTTAAGTTTTTATCTGATTATTAAATTCCTGGACAAGCACTAAAAAACAGTCTTGTCAGGATATATAATATATATATATATATATTTATATATATATATATATATTATATATATAGTATATATATATATATATATATAATGCAATATGATCACAGTAAACAGGTTATTTCAGAATATTGCAAAACAACCACTCTGAAAAATAGAGATATTCCAAGCGCATTCTGTGACTACTAACATTATAAAGGAACTATGAAAGTAAAGCATACAAGTAAGCTATTAAAAGGGTCTGGCCAGGATCAGATAGTGATGCTGGCCCAGACCCCTTATATAGCTTCCTTGGAGGCTTTACTTTCATAGTTCCTTGTTAATGTGAGTATCACGAAAGCGCTGGAATTTCTCTATTCTTCAGATTGGTTGTTTCGCATATATATATAAAATAATATATCATATATATATTATATATATATATATATATATATATATAAATATATATATTATATATATAAATATATATATTAGTAAATAAATGGAGACGAATAGTTTACGGGACTGAGACGAGCTGTTGGAGTGTGAGCAGGGTAATATTTAGTGAAGGGATTCAGGGAAAACCGTTTATTTTTATAAGCCGACTTGATTAACTGTGAAATGTAAAAGTACAATGACTGCAACTCTAAAGGAGGGGTTGTGGGATAGTTGCAGTTTGGAGGGGTATTTGTGTATTTTTATATACGCTTCTAAACTGTCAGTATCTAGGGTGCCACTGAAAAGACAGTATTATGTATAGTGAGGTGAAGTGTGAATGAAAAAAGAATTTTCCTTTTGGGGTATTTTCTCTCTTTTTGTCACGCGCCTACCTCGTGGGATACGCCGAACTTGTTGAAATATAAATTAAACATTTCATATATATATATATATAAAAATATATATATATAATATATATAAAATATATATATATATATATATATAATGTATTATTATATATTAAAACTGGTCAATAGCAAGAACTCATTTAATTAAGTCCTTGTAAATTTTCCCTATACGTTTTGAAGATATATTTTTTTCATAAATGTTAACGTAAAAAATTATAATTTTGCACCAAAAGAGCTTAAAAACTTACTTAAAACCTTATTATAACAAGCGCAATTTATTTTTACCTAATACAAAACAAATATATTTTAAATACGTTTACAATAATTGAATACTAAACAAACACAGTGAAATTTTTTTTTAATTCGTTATGGTTTCAGATGATTTTTTGCGAAATTACTGCATACACAAAATTTTCCGCTTGTCTTATATGGCAAGATGAGTCTAGTTTTCTATTTAAGCAAGATCGCAAGTTTTACCATATTAGGGAAGGTAACCACCTCAAGAACTTATACTGGGGACCCTCATCCTCAGAGAAGACAAATAACGAACCTCAGGAAAACTCAATGTTCTTCCCGTAGGACTGTTCTCCTACCACCCCCAATATATTTAATTCTATATGTGAACATTATTAATAAATACATTGATAGAAAACACAAACATGATTACATTTGTACAATATATCAAAGGTTATGAATCTCCCCGAGCTCCCCGAGGCCGGACACGAGTCCCAGTATGCAGCATGCATTTCCCCTCTATAACATTAAAGTTGTGGTGTCGATAGTATCTCTGGGAACTCAGTTCTTTAAGGAAATGATTTGACATGTTTTACTCCCATGCTCCAAGGCTCTGATCCCACTGGGGACAAATTGATACTGGTTGGCTTATGTACCCTGTATACCTGCTGATCTTTACTCCTCCTGTGTCAGCAGCTCTCCTGTAGCCCGAAACACTGTGATGGATGTATGTGTCAGCCTGTGTGGACACACAGGTATAGTCCTGTGCTAAGATCTTGCCATTCTTCCAAGGATAGATGTTGATCACCCTCTGGGCAGTTTGCTGGATTGGTATTTATGGCAGCTGAGTGATCGTAGCTTTCTCTCGCTTCGGCTCTTTTATGTGTAACTTTACGTAATCAGTGTATGTTCTTGTTGTAAATGTCCCTCTTGATGCTTGACAAACTTGTGGTAAAGTTCACGTTTTATCCTGTATTGTACTGTAAGTGCTATTTTCCAGTGTACGTACTTGCGTTTTGCTGTACCGATTTTGTCTTTACTCTTCTTATAAGTTGATATACCGATGTATCCATGATGTAAACTAAAGGTTTCCTACTCTGTATATACACCAAACACTTCAAACTTTCCCACTGCGCCTTACACAACAGTTTCTTCCCACACTGACATTTCAATGTCTCTTGCATCATTAACCATTCCCAACACACTCATCCTTAACATCTTCCAGACTCCCTTTTCCCTACTGTAACTTTTCTCAAATTCAAAATATTTATCCAACAAACCAAGTCACAATTCACAACGAAAATATCAAGTAACACTCGTTTAAGCTAAAATTCGACAAACATGGTAATCTCGATCTGCCGACCAAAAAGATTTCTTTACAATTCCCTGCAACCGCTATTCCTCTCATTGTTACTGACTCCAGTACTGCTGTTTTTTGGCAATTTGATTTCTGCTCTAATATACCTTTGAAACCCCAGTACCCTAAGTCTCATTCTTACCCTAAATATTTCTTTAACAATTCTGTCTCAAACACTGTCAGGCTTTGATCTATTTCACCCTAGCACAATGCTAGTACCAAACTAACACTTTGATAGAGATATTTAGACTCTACTCTTGTTTACAAACGACAAAATGTAGTGAAATGCTACAACTATTATGCAGACGAGAACTTCTGTTCATGCTTCAGTAGCAACCAACAATTCTTCACGTTTTCCTCTAAACAAGGCTCAGGTCACTATGGTTCAGTACTATGGTAGTTTTATATGTTTCCTTCCAGCAGGACGAAAGTCACTATAGGTTCTGTAAGTTACGGTAGTGTTCGGAGGTATGCTGCCGACAGTGAAAAGTCATAGTACGTTAAACGTTTCATAGATAATTTTAGTATAAGAATGCTTCTCATACTGTGTTAGAGATCACTATGGATTCAATATCTTCAACAGATTCAAAGCATAATTATGTACCCTTTCAATAAATAAACAAAATATAAATAAAATGTATGAATGTAAATAATCTTTTTCATTCTGATAATTTAAAAAAAAAATATGAAATATACAGAACAGTCCATCATCATTCGGCTGTAACAATGTTCCAGTAAACGAAAAGAAAGTTTGAGGGGACTTGAGGAGTGTTATGCAGTAAGGTATTATTAAAGGAAGGACTCAAAAAAAATTGTGCCCTGTAATTATAACTTCTTGGACTCGTGCTGGAAACGTAGACCATCCATACAAAAGTACTCTCGACGTAGCCAGAGTACCAGGGAGAGTCCAATCATTGTAAATTTGATTCCATTATTTATGTTTCATAGTTATTTTATTGTTACTGTGGGATTTTCTCTGCATAATTAATTAATGTATATTTATGCATGCAATGTGTAGCAGTGTGTTTGTGTGTTGTTTAGGCGGATTACTCTGTGTATAACGTTATAGTTGTTTATATATTTTCTGTTAGTTGAACAACGTTAACAATACACTAGCAACATGTCTCCCTCTACAACCATGTCATATGGACTTTTTAAATCTATAAATACAAGAGACTGATACTTTACTTTATACAAGTTTCACTACGAACTTCTGCTAGACGAGGAAACTTCATTCGACGTTTCGGTTTGTTCAGAATCTTATCAAGAAGAGAAAATTGTTCAGCAACAGAAAGAGACGTATTATCTACAGTTCTCTCTCCCAATTTTTCGATTAATTTTGATTATGTATAGCGATGATAATACAATTTTGTTGTCCTTTTGTTAATGAAAACATTATATCCACGGTCCCTTTCGCTTTAAAATTTCACTTTTTTTCCTTAGCTAATCGTTCTTAGGTGCTAGGAAATTATAAATGCTTTGCAACGGAAGGACACTGTGAATGAGAGGGAAACTTGACATGAACAATCTCTCAATTGTGACGACAAGCTTGAGGAATATATAGCTGAATAACCAGGTGAGATGGGTGACCGGACAGACCATGGTGGAATAACCGATACTGGTTAACTTGTGGATTTTGTGTCAAATATGGGTTAAATCCAGGGAAGTTTCAGCGGCGTCCTGGCCTCCATTCTTTGCATTAACTTAGATTAAAAAACATTTTAAAGGGCACATAGCTGCATACGTTTTTCACAATAAATCTTTTCTGCACACTGTTGTCTTCCTGTTCAACATTATGGACAGTGGGATATGTGTCGACGTCGAAGCACAACGCTGAGCTCACGTTCACAAACATTTAAATTTTTTGATACCTTCTTGCATTTGGTAAACAGTGAGGCCTGAGACCAATGAACTGTGACTTGGCTTTTCAACATAATATTCTAGAGACCTGTGACCTGGAAATTAAAAACCATTGGACGCTGAGACGTGTAGTTAAGACTATTTAGTGTATAAGTTTGGGAAAACCCAAACCCTTGAGAATGGGAAGTTTATTTTTTTATTCAAGGGTACATGTCGAGAGAGTGAAGAAGAGAAGAGAGAGAGAGAGAAAGAAGAGGAAAAGAAAAAAGAGAAGGAGAGAGAAGATAATGCTTGTCTTTATGGGTTGGATGATTGTTTCCTCGGATGTTGGAAAGATAATCCCCAAAGTTTTTGGTAGGGGAACGGTACAAACAAGAGTAAACAATAGTGGTGGAAAGTCCTCTCAGTGGTGCTTTACAGTGACAATAGCATTGGTAAACACATCACTGGCAGCACAATGCTCTCAGTGGTGCTGACAGTAACAATAACAGTGGGAAACAACGCTGAGCCCCAAGTTCTCCTCCCAGTGGGCTGACAGTGACAATAACATTCGAAACACATCACTTAGCACGTGCTCTCAGTGGTGCTAGCAGTGACAATTAAAATGGTAAACACATCAAATAGGTAGCACATTCCCTCAGTGGGGCTAGCAGTGACAATAAACAGTGTAAAACATCACTGGGAGCACAGGCCCTCAGTGGTGCTAGCATGACAATAACCAAGTGATAAACACATCACTGGTAGCACCGTGTTCAATGTTTAGAAAAGGACAAAACAGTGGTGGGAAAATACATACTACCTGCTCCATTCCCAACATCAATAACCGGCACTAACGGTACAAAATTTCATAAACATGAACGTAAACACACACAAACATCTCACATCACATAGACACACAAAAACAGTTTTTTACAACAATTCATTTTAAATAAATCTAAGTTCACACATCACGGTACATTACCACATTCATGGTAATACCAAACATAACACATTACACCCAAACTTAAAAACATAAAAGGGCCCCCGGCATTTTTGGGAAAAA
>NW_026467767.1:0-52717 GCF_026875155.1 Cherax quadricarinatus
TTAAAATATTCTCTTTTCACCCTCCATAACTGATCCTTCAACATTACTGCTACCCCTTCCTTAGCTCTAACTCTCTCAGATACTCCAGATTTAATCCCATTTATTTCCCCCCACCGAAACTCCCCTACCCCCTTCAGCTTTGTTTCGCTTAGGGCCAGGAGATCCAACTTCTTTTCATAACATCAGCAGTCATCTGTTTCTTGTCATCTGCACTACATTCACACACATTCAAGCATCCCAGTTTTATAAAATTTTTCTTCTCTCTCTCTCTCTCTCTTTTTTTTTTTAGTAAATGTTTACAGGAGAAGGGGTTACTAGCCCATTGCTCCCGGCATTTTAGTCACCTCATGCGACACGCATGGCTTACGGAGGAAGGATTCTTTTCCACTTCCCCATGGACAATAGAAGAAATAAAGAAGAACACGAGCTATTTAGAAAAAGGAGAAAAACCTAGATGTATGTATATATGTATACATATGCGTGTCTGTGAAGTGTGACCAAAGTGTAAGTAGGAGTAGCAAGATATCCCTGTTATCTAGCGTGTTTATGAGACAGAAAGAGACACCAGCAATCCTACCATCATGTAAAACAGGTACAGGTTTCTGTTTCACAGTCTTCTGGCAGGTCGGTAGTACTTCCCTGGGTGGCTGCTGTCTACCAACCTACTACCTATGCCACTATGCTTCTTAAATCTATCAAACCATCCTTTGCTGGCTCTAAATTCACAAATTGCAGCACTTGTTCCAGGCATTTTCTTTGCAAGATCCTCGTGCAACTGCCTTGCCTTCTCACAAATAATCGACTCTACAACACTGTCTCCCACTCATTCTTTTTTCTTAATCCACAATAATAATAACTTTTCCATCTCTTCCATTGGTGGCCTTTGTTTAGCTAGAAAAGTTACTCCTTTCGCAACATTAGTGTCCTTGATTTGTTCTTTCTTTGCCAAGATGAATGTAATTGTTGATTTATTCTTGCTGTACATCCTGGCAAGTTCCAGCACCCTCATACCACTCTCATATTTTTTGATCACTTCACGTTTAAATTCCATGGTGTTTCTCACTTTCTTTAGAACAAGAACTTTATTTGGAGCCATAGTTACTTATTTCACAGTTACACTGCAAAAATAACACCAACTACAATGGGAAATAAGCAAAATATTTGGATGTATGAGCAGAAGTTTCCTCAGCCACTGAGAGAGACAGCCAAACTGACGTGCAAGTGGCCCCATCTGGTGGACGGATGCATCCCAAATGGCTGATCACCAAATTAATGAATGGTCGATAACCAGGCGCCAAAAAACCGGCTGCTCACCGAGTTGGCCGATAACAGAAGCGGCTGGGGTCCACTGTATTTATTTTATTTATTATCACACTGGCCGATTCCCACCAAGGCAGGGTGGCCCGAAAAAGAAAAACTTTCACCATCATTCACTCCATCACTGTCTTGCCAGAAGGGTGCTTTACACTACAGTTTTTAAACTGCAACATTAACACTCCTCCTTCAGAGTGCAGGCACTCTGAAGTGATAATTTTATTTAGTGAAACTTGTGATAATAGAGACAAAATTCTTTTCTAGTTCTGTAAGTTGTGCTGGTAATTGTAAAAATTGTACTATACTGACTCATGTTTCTGTTTCAGAAGTATTTTGTGGAAGACTACCAGGTTGTGTCTTGCCAGACACTATATCTTCAGTACTTCAAGAAGCACCAGTGTGTCTTGAACAACAACTGATATTGCAGAAGTATTTTGTGGAAGACTACCATGTTGTGTCTTGCCAGACACTATATCTTCAGTACTTCATAAAGGCTAATGCCTGTTATTCTTGTTAATTTTTAACTAGCTAAATATTACTAATCAAACAATTTTGCTTTTGATATTGGGAATTCTATCTAAAAATGCATGGCAATTAATAAAAAATACTAGTCAGTATTACTGTAATTAAAAATTCTCAGAAAAATCTGTTGAAAAACAAGACAAAATAATAAAAATGTTGTTGAGTGTATCTGCACTGTTCTAGTACATATATTACTATTTTAACACAAAAAAAAAATTATGATAGTCTTTAAACACACAATATAAACTTTATTAGTGCTCATAAGTAGGGAAAGTTTTGCCTAAATAAATCTTGACATGAGAATATGTTCATATGGAAAACTGTGTTTGGTGTCCAAAATAATAAAGAAAAAATCTTGAAATAAACATGTGAGTACATGAGGAAGATTAACTATTCCACTGTTGTATAACTAAAATATTTTAAATAAAATACCTTTGTTTAAAAAATATGGAAAAACACATGGAACATAAACCATATGAATGCTCAGAGTGTCTGAAATGTTTCAGCAGAAAAGGCAATCTTGTGAGACATATGAGAGTACATATAGGAGATAAACCATATCAATGTTCAGAGTGTCTGCAATGTTTCAGTGTAAAAGGCAGTCTTGTGAGACATATGAGAGTACATACAGGAGATAAACCATATCAGTGTTTAGAGTGTCTGAAATGTTTTAGCAGAAAAGGCAGTCTTGTGACACATATGAGAGTACATACAGGAGATAAACCATATCAATGTTCAGAGTGTCTGAAATGTTTTAGTGTAAAAAACAAACTTGTGACACATATGAGAGTGCATACAGGAGATAAACCATATCAATGTTCAGAGTGTCTGAAATGTTTTAGTGTAAAAAGCAAACTTGTGACACATATGAGAATACATACAGGAGATAAACCATATCAATGTTCAGAGTGTCTGAAATGTTTTAGTGTAAAAAGCAAACTTGTGAAACATATGAGAGTACATACAGGAGATAAACCATATCAGTGTTCAGATTGTCTGAAATGTTTTACTGAAAAAGGTAGTCTTGTGACACATATGAGAGTGCATACAGGAGATAAACCATATCAATGTTCAGAGTGTCTGAAATGTTTTAGTGTAAAATGCAGTCTTGTAAAACATACACAAGTACATTGAAGAGATAAAACATATTGGTGTTTAATGTTTCAGGAATATTTTAGTTATAAACTCATCAGAATATATAATAGAGATATACCATAACAGTGTTGAGAGTGAAATATTTTAATAAAATGTCAATCATATAAGTTCACAGAGGAGATAAGTTGCATTAATGTTCAGAGTATCTTATATATTTTATAAAAAGATCAATCTTGAGTACTCATGAGAGCTAATATACAGTATAAACAATATTTATATTTGGAAAATACTGTAAGGTCAAGTCTGTAATCTGCTTACTGCAGTAACCAAGAATTCTGCAGTGAAGTATTCAGTGAACAACAGTAGTGAAATATTCAGTGAACAACAATAGTGAAATATTCAGTGAAGAACACTAGTGAAATATTCAATGAAGAACACTAGTGAAATATTCAGTTAAGAACACTAGTGAAATATTCAGTGAAGAACACTAGTGAAATATTCAGTGAAGAATACTAGTGAAATATTCTGTAAGGGATTGGTAGCATTAAGACAAGCAAATAAATGAACTGTACTAAGCTACTTATCTTATGACAGCTCAACGTCCTGCAGCCACCTCTGGAATATTCTTTGGAGCCGTCAATGTTACCGCCCTTGGGCTGTGGGAATTAAATAATTGTAAACACATAATTGCCCCAAAGGAGCATTATATCAACATTTCATGTTAATGCTGAAATGATGATTTCTTACAATTTTGGGCTCAATGGCCCTCCAATGACAGGTTAGTAATGGCAATTCCAGATAAGGCATGAACTAGCTATCTGCTGTGCAGCCGACCTAACTAGGTTCATAACTTGCTAGATGTACCTGGGTATTGTAACCTACCCACAACTTTATCCCTGGCTTTTGGCATGGATGTAACCTGGTATTGGTGTCTTGATTGAAGCAGAAGTGTCCCTTGAGGAATATCACACTCGTACTATTTCACTACTGTTCTTCAAGATTTGGTTTTTACTTCATGGTAATTTCACAATAGTTCTACCACGAATTATTGAGATTGTCACCGAGGAACAGAAAGGTGTGGACAACTAGTGTTCATTGTTATCCCGGCATTAAGCATGTTTTCCCTGGCAGGTTTTAAAGAAATCTGCCCCTGGAGAGGGCTTTGCCTTGGGGTGTTTACCTGGAGATTATGTGGAGAAGGTTTTGGAGGTCAATGCCACCCGGTCTGAAACCAGGCCTCATGGTGGATCAGGGTCTGATAAACCAGGCTGTTACTGCTGGCCGCACACAAGCTGACATGCGAACTATAGCCCAGTTGGTCAGGTACTGGCCCCAAAATCGCAGAGTTCAGCATAATTTCCTTACTTGCTTGACATCGTCACAGTTTCATTGCCAATGATAGATTTCTTGATATCTATCGATTGCTGACATCTTCAAGGGGGGCTCCTTGGTGTGGTGAAGAGCCTCTTGGTCTGAGGAATTAGACCTGTCAGTCTCCTTCCTCAGATCAAACCTAATTACCCCCAATCTCACCTTCCCTATCCCATCCTCCCCTTTTTCCTTTCCTCCTCCTCCTCCCCACCCCTCCCTTTTGCCCTTCCTCTTTTTGGCCTTCGGGATTTTTCCCACAGACGCACTAGTTCCTAGGTAGGGGAAAGGGTACCGGGGTCCATCCCATTCCGTTGAGGTTCTTGGCAGTGGTGTAGTTTGCCATGGATCCTGGATCGCCTGAGGATGTCCCAATCCCTCTCCGGTATCCCGGAGAGTAGCTTTGGGTGGCTTTCGGGCGATGGGTGTATCTCTGGAAGCCATCTTTTGGATTCCGGGGGTGGTGGCCGAAGGAGGTATGCTTTGTGGCTGATATACGGCCACACTCTCTTTTGTCCACCTAGGTAGCTCGGCAGATGTGATGTTGCTATCCCAGATTGCTGGTTTACTGGCATGAAGGGTAGGGTATGGCATGGGTTCCATGCTGCATCTGCGCTACTTGCGGTGCTGAGGTCCTCTTGGGTGCAGAGGGAGATTTCTGACCCTTTCATGCCTCCTAGGAACTATCTCTCCCCCTTTTTTTCTTTTTCCTTTTTTTCTTTTCTTTCTTTTTTTTTCTTAAAAACAAAAAGAAAGAAGTAACCTAATCATGGAGTTCCCAATCCATGACCCCACTACCCCCGGGCCCCTTCTTGTTATCACACCCCGTTCTGACCTCGCCTCATCTTTAAACCACTCTTTGGACACTCCTAAGGCCCCTGTACCTCTTGCTGGTGCTGTTTTGTCACCCGCTTCAGGTGCCGAGGTTTCGACTGACTCCTTTGATTTGTCTGACCTCCGCTCTCCTTTGACTATGCTTCCGGCCTCTCCATCTACGGTGCGGCAATTTTCGAATCGCCAGCCCGTCCCACGTCAGACCAACTCCGGTCCCACTCCTAAATGCGAACGACAATTACCCGATGATACTTCTTTGCCACCTTCTCGTTCTACTCAGAAAAGACTGACACATTGTACTCTCCCTTTCTATGCGCAGTTTCAGAATACACGATGGACTAAATTCATTACTTTACGGCCAACTTCCTCTATTGCCTATTTTCCGACCATAGTATTGGCAAGGCACTCCTACGCCATGTTGGTAGAGATATTTCCTTTCACACTCTCAACAGCGGTACTCGCATCATCACTGTCCAGAATGCCACCCAAGCTCGTGATCTTTCTCTTCTTTCACATATCGATACTATTCCTGTCATTATCGAAAAACATCATTCCCTCAATTCTTGTAGTGGTACTGTTATTCTTCCCCATACGATAATCAAACAGAATTTCCAGACATGTGGTACTGACATTCTTGAACAGCTGGAACTCCAAGATCTCCCAATCCTCAAAGTAGACACGTCCTTCCTGCCTGCGGGTGGAGACGTTACCCTTGCAATGTGGCTCGATTAACTTTTGAGAACTGTGAACTCTCATCCTCTGTTTATGTAGCAGGACATCATTTACACGTTCGAAAGGTGATCCCTACACCACAACAGTGTAGAAACTGCTGGCGATTTTTGGGCACCCTGCAAATAAATTTCAGATTTTAAAACGAATGCCCAGTCTGTGGTGCTGATGACCATTCTAAACGTCTTGTAGTCGACCTCTCTCTGCCTTAATTGTCATGAGCTCACCCTCTACTCTCCACCGTGCCAGTCTACTTAAATGAACGGAAATCCATTGCCCCCCAAAGAAGCTGAAGCCTCCCTATTCTATCAGTTAGTCAACTGTGCCCCAAGGAGACTGCCCCGTAAATTTTTTTATTCTCGTGTTTCTAAACATTCCCCCCACTTCTGCGTCCCTATCTTCGCACCTTCCTCGTGGTTGCCCCCCCCATAGTCACTTCTGTCTCTAATTCTTTTGCTGTCCTGGGCTCAGAAGTCCCTACTTCAACATCTCAGTCTGTTCTCACTTCGTGTCCTCCCTCACAAGCCCCGGTATCAACAAGACTTTGTACGACACCTCCTCCCAATTGTCCCTCTACTTCTCAGAAGTCCAAAAAATCTCCATTGCCCAACTCTCATTTAACCCCTCCTTCCCTTCTTCCACCTCCAAATTTTTACCTTCCCAGTCTCTGTACCTAGTTCTTCCCCTCTCACTGGCTCTGTTACAAGTGTGGAGGTTCACCCTCCTCCTCATGCTGTGCCTTCCTCCTCTGTCCCCTCCCCAATTTCTTCCTCTTCTGCCACCTCCCAGGTTTCTACCTCTTCAGTCCCCTCCCACACTTCTTCTCCAGTTCCCTCCACCCTTTCGTCCACCCCTACTTTGGGAAAAGTCCATTACGGTTCCAATCTTTTCTTTACCCCCCTTTTCCCTCTCCCCAAAATTGGGCTCCCCCTGTGGGGGAAAAAAATCTTTGAATTCCGAAAAAAAAATTGAAGCTATCCCTAATATATTGGAGAACCAAACCAACAATGGGCCAAATGGGTCCCCCCCATTTTTCCTCTCTTTCCCCCTCCCCAACTGCGCATCTCCTTTCTTCAAGCGAACCGTTTTCCCTTTGCGCTTTTAACTTTTTCCCCCTACCCCGCATGTTTTCTTTTTTAACCCCCCCCAGTCCGTAGGGAAAAATTCCCAAAGGATTTTCCGGTAATTTTTTCCCCCATTTCCCGCAGCCTATTTTCAGTTTAATATCTGCGGGCCCCAGGGGAAACGAGGGGAGCTTTTAGATGGTTTTCTTTCCCCGGTTTTTCCCCCTGTTGGGATTTCTTACAAAAAAACCAAAATTCCCCTCAGAGTTTTTCCCCAAACCCATCTCAGGCTTTTAAAAATTTTGTCTTTCCCTTTGGGTTCCTTTTTCCCAAAGGGGAAATTTAATGGGAAAATGCCCCCTATGCAATCCCTATTCTGTAAATTTAACTAAATTTTTCCCCTACCGCCCTGCTTTTTTACTCACCCGTTTTCCACTTGAAATAAGTGGGTTTCAATAATTTTTTTATATCTCCTCCATCTCAGGCATTTTCCCATCCCAGAATTTTTCCCTTTCCCTTTTTTTTTCTTCCGTCCCACCACCACTTCTGTTATTTGGCGATTTTAATGCCCACCATTTCCTCTGGGGGGTCTCATTGTGACTCATGTGGCATCCAGTTGGAGGCTTTTCTCGCCTCTCACCCCCTCCATGTTTTAAATATGGGTTCTCCCACCCATTTTGATCCTCGTACTCATTCACTTCCATCGATCTATCGGTCTGCTCTTCCTCCACTGCACTAGACTTCGCCTGGTCTGTTCTACCAGACGTACATGACAGTGATCATTTTCCAATCATTCTTCTCCTTCATATACACCAACTTTCCATAAGCCATCGCTGTGCAATTTGATCTGGCAAGTTGGGACCCTTTACTCACAACCTCTCTGCTTTTTAGTGAGGTACCTTCTCATACTCTCCATTGATGACTCCTACACCTCTTCTCGACGTTAGGTTTTTACCACACTTCTCTTCTAATACCCCAAACCTCAGCAGGCAATTCTTAGAAGTGCGTGCCTTGGGTGTCTCCTTCTTATATGCTCCATCAGGTACACTTAAAATGCACTGCATGGGCAGGTACCATACAATATAACTGCAGAGGAGCTATCTTGAGTTTAAGCAGAAGTGTGCAGTCGCTTGCCATGTCATTGTGATTGCAAACGCAACTTGCTGGCGAGATTGTTTTCCACCATCACCTTCTGCTTCTCTATGAGGCATCTGAAAAAAAGTGCAGAATAGAGTGGTAAATACTCTCCTGAGCACCGCTATCCTGTTTTTGCACTATGCTGGTGATTGATGTAGCATAACCCTCTTGATGTTGCCATCGCAATAGCAATCATCTTCTGTATTTCTTAGGGGCTCCAATCTATGCCCCTCGTTTTTGTGATCTTTCCTCAAAGTCAGCCCAGAGAGTTAGTACCTTGGACTTTTCTTCTCTCAAAGAAGAACCATATAATGTGCCTTTTACACTTCAAGAACTAGAGGCAACACTCTCAGCTTGCCGATCATCACCGCTGGGCCGGACGACATTCATATTCGGATGTTACAACGTTTACATCAGTCAGCCCTTGCAGTCCTCTTACACCTCTTCAATCTTATTTGGTCACAAGGAGTTCTTCCCCAGCTGTGGAAATCTGCCATTGTTCTCCCATTCCGTGAACCGGGTACTACGGGACATGATGCCTCCCACTAACGTCCCATGCTCTTACGAGTGGCAGTTTGCAAAAGTATTGAACATCTGGTAAATCACATTTAATGCAGTAATTAAAGACACAACAGTTCTCTCCACTAGTCATATGCTTTTGTAAGGCCAATCTACCATAGACCCCTTACTACACTTAGAATATCATATGTTCGTAATGCCCCTTTGCAAATCACCACTCAGTTACTCTAGCCATATATTTTTGTGGAAACCTGGAGAAGGCATATGAACACTACTTGGAGGTAATAATATTTTGCCCTAAGCCCACTCCTTAGGCCTCCGAGGCAATCAACCCAACCTTTCCGTAATATTTTAATTTAACTGACAAGACAGTCCATGTTCATTCAATAATGTGCTCTCCTCCTCGGACTATGTCCTCTCAAGCTGTAGGTGTCCCCACAGGGATGAGTTTTCTGAGCACAACCACTTCTCCTTGCTATAAATGATTTGCCCTCTGTTCTACCATCCAATATTTGGTCCCATATACTCTATAGTAGATGACTTCGCCCATTCCTTTTGCAAGCCCTGACTATCACCTCATTACATTTCTCACCAGCATTTCAGTTGACCGTGTTTCCCAGTTGGGGCCACCACACATGGGATTAAATTTTTTTCAGTACAAAACTTCAACCAAATTACTTTCACTAGACCGCTCGTCAACTCCGATCCACCTTTGTACCTCTAAGGCTCCCCATACCCTGAATGTTATACAGTCAGGTTTCTAGGCCTTTCTCTTTGACCGTAGGTTATCCTGGAAACCTCCATTACCTCTCTTAGCTAAGGCAACTTGTGAACAGCCGGCTGAACCATCTTAAAAACCCTTGCTCATCTTCATGGGGAGCTGATCATCGAACTCTCCTTCGCCTACATTCAGCCCTCATTTTATTGAAACTCGATTATGGTGACCAGGTCTATTCAGCGGCCTCTCCTGCTACTACACTCTCTCTCGAGCCTTAACCCCATCCATCACCAAGGATATACGTTATATGCCTTGGTGCTTTTCGCTCTTTCCCCTGTTGAGAGCCTCTATGCTGAAGTGAATGTTCCATCCTTGTCTGATCGCCATGATGCCCATTGCCTTCGCTACTATGTACGCTCTCATGATCTCTGCAGTCCCTCCATTTATAGAATGGTCACCAGTATTAGTAGATATTATTTGTTTGCTACCCCTGTTTGCTCCTTCCCTTCTCTCTTCGCCTACATTCGCTCTTGTCATCCCTTCAGTTACCACCTTTATATGTTCATGTACATCTTCAAGGGGGCTCCAGTGTGGTGAAGAGGCCTCTTGGTCAGAGGAATTAGAAACCCTGTCGGTCTCCTTCCTTCCTCAGACCGACCTAATTACAAACCCCCAATCCCCCCTTCTTTATCCATCCTCCCCTTTTTTTCCTTTTCCTCCTCCTCCTCCCCCACACCCCACTTTGGCCCTACCTCTTTTGGCCTTTGGGATTTTTCCCACAGGCGCCTAGTTCCTAGGTAGGAGAAAGGGTCCCGGGTCCATCCCAATCCCTTGAGGTTCTTGGTGGTGGCGTAGTTTGGGCCCCCCCCCGGTTTGGGGAATCTGGAATGGCCTGGGAATCCCGATCCCCCTCTGGAATCCTGAGTCGGCTTTGGTGTCCCCCCCTTTTGGGATGTGTATCTCTGCAAGCCACCTTTCGGATTATTCCGGGGGTGATGGCCCGAAGGGGTATGCTTTGTGGTGGAATGTCCGGTCCTGTCCTCTCTTTTGACCACTGAGGTAGCTCAGCGAGTGAGGTGGCTATCTGATAGACTGGTTAACTGGCATGAAGGGTAGGGTATGGCAAAGGGTTTCCAAGACTGCATCTGAGCGCTACATTGCGGTGCTAGGTCCTCTTGGGGCAGAGGGAGATTTTCTTTCAGGACCTTTCATTCCTCCTAGGAACTATCCCTCTCTGGTCCCTCCCTTTTTTATTCTTTTTTTTATTTTTCTTTCTTTTACTTTACTTACAAACAAAAAGAAAGAAAGGGAACCTAACCATGGAGTTCCCAATTATGATCCCACTACCACGCCCTGGACCCCTTCCTTGTACCGTTCCCCCTTCTGACCTAGCCTCGGTCCTTTTTGACACTCTTCTTCCAACACTCCTAACCCTCTGTACCTCTTGCTGGTGCTGTTTTCATCACCCGCTTCAGGTGCCGGGTTTCGACTGACTCCTTCGATTTGTCTGACTCTCTCTCTCCTTGACTGTGGTTCCGGCCACTCCCTCTCTCTACGGGCAGCAATTGCCAGCCTGTCCCCACGTCATACCAACTCTGGTCCCACTCCTAAAAAACACCCAATGAGCTCAAGATTCAGAATGCACAATGGACCTAAATTCTTTAACAACCGATATTTTACTGTCCTCTATTCTTACTTTCTCGACCATAGTACGTATTGGCTAGGCACTCTAATCACCATCCTCCGCCACGTTTGGTAGAGATTTTTCCCTTTCATTAGCTCTTAAGAGTGGTAATTCGCATCATCCACAATCCAGAATGCTACCCAAGCACAGATCTGTCTCTCTATCTCATATCGAAAACATATTCCAATCACTAACAGCAAAAAACATCAATCCCCACAATTCTTGTAGTGGGTACTGTCATTCTGCCCCATACCATAGATCTACAGAATTTTTCCAGACTTGTGGCAATACATTCTCGAACAAGCTGTAACTCAAGATCTCCCATTCTTCAAGGTCAGACACTCAGTTCATTCCTACTCCGCGGGTGGAGACTATACCCATCAATGTGGCCTCATTTAACTTTGACAGCCGTGAACTCCATCCTCTGTTATATGCAGTATGACAATCATTTACAAGTTTGAAAGTGAACCTCTTCCAAGGGGTGGGCCTCCATTGGCATGGTGAAAGGCTCTTGGTCTGAGGAATTAGACCATCGTCTCATCCTCAGACCGAACCTAATTACCTTCCCCATCTCCCCACCCTATCCCATCCTCCCCATCCTCCTCCCTTTTTCCTTTCCTCACGCCTCCTCCCCACCCTCCCTTTTGGTGCCCTTCCTCTTTTTGTCCTTTGGGATTTCTCCCCCAACCCCAAAGGCGGCGCTAGTTTCCTAGGTAGAGAAAGGACCCCCGGGTTCCATCCCATACGTTGAGGTTCTTGTCGGTGGCGTAGATTGCCGTGGAACTGGATGCCTAGGTGTGACCCGATCCATCTCCGGTATCCGGATAGCATTTGGGTGTCTTTTGGCACGGTGTAGCTCTGGAAAGCCACCTTTCGGCATTCCGGGGGTGGAGCTGAAGGAGAGTATTGCTTTGTGGCGGAAATCCGGCCGCCCTCCTTTTGTCCACCGAAGGTAGCTCGGTCAATGTTGATGTTGCTATCCAGATTGGCTGGATTAACTGCATGAAGGGTAGGGTATGGCATCGGTTCCATGCTGCATCTGCGCTACTGACGTGTGTCGATCCTCTTGGGCGTCGGAGGGAGATTTCTAGGCCTTTCATCCCTCCTAGGAACTATCCCTCCCCGGTCCCCCCCTTTTTTTTTTCCTTATTTTTATTTTTATTTTCTTTCTTCTTTCTTTTTTTTTCTTAAAAACAAAAAGAAAGAATAACTCTAACCATGCAGCCCTAGTCCATGAAACCAGTACCCCCGGCACCTTCTTTATACCAGCACCCCGTTCTGACCCCGCCTCGTCTTTGGACCACACTATCAGAGGACATTCCTCATGCCTCTGTACCTAATGCCGGTGCGTTTTCCTCAACCCTTCAGGTACTAGGCCGTCAAGTCTGACTTGTGCTTGATTCGAATTAATCAACCTACGCATCTCCTTTCTCTCTGACTATGCTTCCGGCCTCTATCCCTCTACGGTGGCGGCAATTTTTCAAATTCGCCGACACCGTTCCACGTCGGACCAACTCTGGACCCACGCCTAAACGTCAACGACAATTACCTGTCTGATGATACTCTCCACTCCTTCACCTTCAGCGTTCCTTCTCAGAAACGATCGACACGTCCTTCACATCACCTTTCCACTGCTTCAGTACAGACTGAAACAGTGGACTAGAAATCTTCACTTTAACGACCACTTCCTCTACTGCCTATCTTTCTGACCATAGTATTGCAAGGCACTCCTACGCCCTGTTGGTATCGATATTTTCTATCATGCTCTTAAGGAGCGGTACGGGCGCACATTACCGTACAGAATGCTACCCCGGGCTCGTGAGCTCACCTCGTCTTACCCATATAGATACTGTTCCTGTCACCCTTGAAAAACATCATTCCCTCACTTCTATGTAGTGGTATACCGTTATTCTGCCCCATACCATAGTTCAACAAAATTCCAGACATGTTGCAACCGTACATTCTAGAACAGCATGGAACTCCAAGATCTTCCCAATCCTCAGGTAGACAACTTACGTTCTTCCTTCCCCGTGGCTGAGACCGATCACCCTAGCAAAGGAGGCTCGTTTTAACTTTGAACAGCCGCGAACCCCGACCTCCAGTTTTTATAATAGCAGGACATCGGGTCAAGTTTCGAAAGGGATCCCTACACCACAACAGTGTAGAAATTGCTGGCGATTGGCCATCCAAGCGAAAAATGCAGATCTATCGCCGTAATTGCCCAGGTCGTGGTGCCGATGAACCAATCTAATACGACTTGCAATCGATCTCCCACTTGCCTTAACTGTCATGAGGCCACCCTTCGTACTCTCGCGCCGTTGTTCAGGTCTATTTAAACGAGCGTGGGGAAATCCGTTACTCCTCAAAGAGACAGAAGGCTCCCTTAATGCCATGGCAGTTTCTCATCTCCGCCTCCAAGGGAGACACCCACGTGTTTCATATTCCCGTTAACAAAACGACCCCCCACATTACGGTATCCCATCTTCTACAACCCACCGTCTGTGGTTACCTCTCCCCATAATCACTCCTGTATACTAATCCTTTAGCTGTCCTCGCTCAAGACGTTCCCCTTCTTCAACCCTCAGTCTAATCTCGCTTCTTTCGAGTTCTCTCTTTACAAGCTCAGTATCGACGAACCTCTCGTACACACTCTTCCCAATCGTCCCCACTACTTCTCAAAAAGTCAAAAAAGGTCCGGTAACAACCTCCACCGCATCTTCCACCGTCCTCAATTTATACCTCCCTTCTCCTGTCCCTAGTTACTTATCCCTTCCCCCTCTCACTGGCTCAGTTTAACACGTGCAGATGGTTCACCCTCCTCCTCGTAATGTAACCTTCCTCCCCTGTTCCCCTCCCCAAGTTTCTTCCACTTCTGCCACCGTCCCAGGTTCCTTCTCTTCTTCCCCTGCCATGCTTTCTCCAGTTCACCTCCACTCCTTATCGCCCCCCCCCCTACCTTGGCTACAGTCCAAAACAGTTCCAATCAGTAATCACTCCTCTACCTCCTACCAATCCCAAAAGATTGTTCTCCGCATACTAACAACTACTGAAATTCCGAAACACTTGTAAGTCAATGCTCCAGAATAACTTGCAGAGACCAAACAATAACAATGGACACTGAACCACCTATCTTCCGCTCTTCCTCTCGTCCTCTGCTCCATCTCGCAACTCCTTTCTCTTCACAGCGCACCGTTCCTTCGCAGCTTGAAACATTATCCACTGCCTCCGCATGTGACTTTTCTAACCTTCCTAGTTCCGTAGGAACCCATACCGCGGATTTCAAGTATCTTTATCATTGCCAATCATGGCCTTTTTACAGTGAAATATAACGCGGCCTCAGTGGTAAACGGGTGAGCTTCAGAATTTTACTCTCCATTTATGCCCCTGTTGGGTTTGCTTACAGTGAACCAAAATTACACCAGCTTGTTATTCCACATCTCAGGCTATAATTTATGTAATTTCCTTCAGAATCCTTTTCCTGATGGACCTTTAATGAAAGTGCCCTTCTTCTTTCCGCACTGATATTCCGACCAACTAGACTTATTTGTTCCTACTTCCTGCTGCATTACAACACAGCAGCCCTATCCACGTTACATAGGTGGTATACACCCTGTTTTTATATCCACTCCCTTCCTCTGTGCATTATCTATTCCGGATTTGCCTTCCTTGTTTCGTCATTAACCGCCACCGAATTCTGTTACTTGTGATTTTAATGCCCCCATTTCCTCTGGAGGGTCTCATCACCTGTGATTCCCGAGGAATTCAGTTAGAGGCTTTTCTGCCAACCCCCACCCCCTCATGTTTTAAATACCAGGTACTCCACAACCCATTTTTGATCCTCGGACTCATACTCTCTCTGCAATCGATCTCCTCATTTGCTCTTCCTTTCCTCTCCGCCGCAATAGACTTTACATTGGTAGGTTCTCCCGGACTTACATACAGTGACATTTCCCAAATCATTCTTACTTCCCCTTCATATTCGCCACCATCTTCGCACCCACGCAGGCAAATTAATCGGGCAAATATGGGAACCTATACTCACACCGACTGGTTCTTAAAGAGGTTCCTTCTTCGTCCTCCATCGATGAGCTTTACACCTCTTCACGACCTCCTCCGTTTTCACCGCAGCTTCCCATCATACCCCAAACTTCGGGCAGGCATTCTCAGAAAATGCGTGCCTTGGTGGTCTCCTGCTTGTGCTCGTGCAGTACGTTTGAAACGCGCTGCATGGGGCAGGTACCGGTACAATAGAACCACAGAGCGACTCCTTGATTCTTTTAAACAAAGCGTGGCGATCGCTCGCCGAGTCATCATCCGTGACGCGTAAAAAACGCAACTTGCTGGCGAGATTATGTCTTTCCATCCACCATCACCTTCTGATTCCTCTATGAGTGCAGTCATGGACAAATTAAATGACAAAACTGAGTGGTAAATATTCACCTGACCCGCTCCTGTTCTGGCGGTATGCCCGTGTTGATATAGCAAACCCACTAGATTTGCCAATGAAATTGGCTATCATCTGGTCCGTATTTCTCAGACTCCATCTATGCCCCTCATATCATTCCCCCTCAAAGTCTGCCAGAGAGTTAGCACCCTTGGACTTTTCTTCTTCTCAATAGAAAACAGTATAAGGTTGCCTTTTACACTTCAAGAACTGGAGCCAACACTACTACACCTTGTCGATCATCCGCAGCTGGGCCCGACGACATTCAATATTCTATGCTACAACATTTAACAATATCAGTCAGGCCCCTGCAGTCCTATTAACACCTTTACAACTTATTTTGTGTCACAAGGAGTTCTTCCCAACACAGTGGAAATCCCCATTGTTCTCCCCTATTCCTCTCCCCCCCGCAAAACCAGCACAATGCGGGACATGAAACCTCCCACTATCGTTTCCCATTGCTCCTTACCAGTGCAGTTTGCAAAGAGTCAAGGGACCGTCTAGTAAATAGAATTAGTGTGGTATTTAGAGACACACAACAGTCTCCTCACTTCGTCAATATGGCTTTCGTAAGTGACGTTCACCATAGACCCCTACTGGCGCTTGGAACGAATTTCGTAATGCCTTTGCGAAATAACCACTCAGTTATTGAGGCCATATTTATTGACCTTGAGAAGGCATATGACACAACTTGGAGGAATAATATTTAGCCCAAGCCCACTCCTTAGGCCTTCGAGGCAATACTACCATCCCCTCCTTAATAACTTTTTAACTGACAGGCATTTCGTGTCGGGTTTAATAAAGTGCTCACTCGCCCGGACTTTTTTGTCCAAGCTGAGGTGGTCCCCCAGATGTTTTTCGACACAACACTTTTTCTCCTTGCTATTTAATGATTTGGCCTCTAGTCTTCCATCAAATATTTTTGTCATCACTCTAAGTTGAAGACTTCGCTTTTGCCTGTCAGGCGCTGACTGTCACCCTCCTTACAGTAATTCTCTCCAGCATGCAGTCGACCGTGTATTTCCAATGGGCCACCCCGCCACATGGTTTTAAATTTTCCAGCACTAAAACCCCGCACCAAATCACTTTCCCACTAATGACTGCTCTGTCATCTCTGAACATCCTTTGTACCTCTAATGGCTCAGGTATCCCTGAACGTGATACAGTCAAGTTCTGGTGCCTCCCTCTTGATCTAGGTTATCCTGGAAACCTCACATAACCCTCTTCCCTGAAGGCAACTTGTCACAGCCGGCTGAAACCTTCTTAAAACCCCTGCTCCATCTTTCGAGGGGACTGAACGTCGAACCCTCCTTCACCTACATTCCACCCTTATATTAATATCGAAAACTTTGATTATGTGACCAGATCAATTTCAGAAGCGGCATCTCCTGCTACTCTCTCTACTCTCTAGCCCTTAACCCCATTCATCACCAAGGATTACTTTAAAGCCTTGGTGTATTTTCGCTCTTTTCTTTTCCCCTGTCGAAAGCCCTATGCAGAAGCGAACCGTTTCCATCCTTATCCGATCGCCGAGATGCCCATTGCCTGCGCTACTAAGAACCTCTCAGATACTCCGCAATCCTTCCAATTAAAGAATGGTCACTGATATTAGTAGACTTCTTTAATTTTGTTCGCCGCCCCTGCTTACTCCGTCCCATTCTCTCTTCGCCTTCAATTTCGCACTTGTGCTTCTCTTCAACTACCACCTTTTCTATGTACAAGTATCATCTCACTTATTCCCCTACCCCCTGGGAGGTCCCAGCTGTTCGAGTCTGTTACCTTTTCTTTTCTCCCTCCTTGCTCGAACGCCCAACTGTCTACGGTCGCTTCCCCGCTCTCATTTACTATGACCACTTTCACATCTCATTCTCATCCATTGGCTGTGTACACAGATGGCTCTAAGTCTTCTGACGGCGTAGGAATACACCAGCAGTGTTTCCGGACAGCGTCGTACAAGGGCAATTTACTATCTTCAGCTAGTATTTTTACTGCTGAATTATATGCCATCCTTACAGCCACTTATCCTAATGCAATCTATGCCTGTGTCGTCATTTGTGGTTGTCTCAGACATCCTTAGTGCTATACAGCTATACAAAAACTTTGATTACACCTCACCCCCCCTTAGTCCTCCGATCCGAACGTTGTTGGCTACGCCGCATCTTTACGTAACATAAAATATTGTTTTTTTTGTTGTCCCTTGGTGCATGTTTGACGTAACAGGGCAATGAACAGGCAAACAATGCTGCGCGGTCAGCAGTAAACATGACCTACCAGTTTCTTACAGAGGTATTCCATGTACGGACTATTTTGCTGTAATATCTTCCCACCTTCACACCCGTTGGCAACAACGTTTGGTCTACTATGCTCGGCAACAAACCTTCAGTCTATAAACCGAGTATAGGTTACTGGCCGTCTTCTTATCACCATTGCGAGGTTGGGAGACAACTCTCATTCCCGTCTTCCGCATTGGCAATACTCGTCTTTACTCCCATGGAATCTCACTGAGAGGCGTCTTGCACCACTCTGTGAGACTTGCCAAGCTCCATTATCAGTCACCACATCTGTTTGGACTGCGCCACTTTATCAACGAGACGCAGAATTTTACTCTCTGGTCGTCGTCTTTCCGCCCGCTGCTTCTCCTCTTTTACCTTCCCTTCTCGATGATGGACCCACCTTTCATCCGGACCTCTCTTATTGACCTTTTTTGACATCGACTGACTTACTTCACAAATTCCTGATACTTTCAGCCCTTTGTCACTACTTGTATCATCTATGCTAACCCTCTACCCCCGTACTATCCCCTGCCCCGCTGTTTTCTGTAACCTGCTGATCATCCCCCCTCCCTCCTGCCATCCAATTCCCTTGCTTCCTTCCCTACCCTGCAGCGCTGTATAGCCCTTGTGGCTTAGCGCTTCTTTTTGATTATAATAATAATAATTGAAAGGTGATCCCTACACCGCAACAGTGTAGAAATTGCTGGCGATTTGGCCACCCAGCGAAATATTGCAGATCTATAGCCGAATGCCCAGTCTGTGGTGCCGGCGACCATTCTAATACGTCTTGCAGTCGACCTCCCTCTTGCCTTAATTGTCATGAGGCTCACCCTTCGTACTCTTGCCATTGCCAGGTCTACTTAAATGAGCGGGAAATTTGTTGCCTCAAAGAGGAAGGTCTCCCTTATGCTATGGCAGTTTCTCATCTCCGCCTCCAAGGGAGACTACCCTGTGTTTCAAAACGTGCCCCCACTTCTGGGGTCCCATCTTCTGCAGCCTCCTCTGTGGTTGCCCCTCCCATAGTCACTCCTGTATCTAATTCTTTTGCTGTCCTGGGCTGAGAAGTCCCTACTTCAACACCTCAGTCTGTTCTCACTTCAGAGTTTTCTCCCTCACTAACCTGGTATCGACAAGACCTCATATGACACCTCCCAATCGTCCCTCTACTTCTCAGAAGTCCATAAAATCTCCTTTAACCCCTTCTTCCACCTACTCATTTTACCTTCCCAGTCTCTGTACCTGGGTCTACCCCTCTCACTGGCTCTGTTACAAGTGTGGAGGTTCACCCTCCTCCTCGTACTGTGCCTTCCTCCTCTGTCCCCTCCCAAGTTTCTTCCCCTTCTGCCACCCAGGTTTCTGCTTATGTCCCCTCCCACGCTTCTCCAGTTCCCTCCAACCTTTCGCCCCCCCCTACCTTGGTACAGTCCATTACAGTTCCAATCTTTACTCAAACTCCTCCTCCTTCCATCTCCAATATTGTCTCCCATATGATGTCTCTGAACTCTGAAACACTTGAAGCAATCTCTGAATATATTGCAGACACCAAACCATCAGTGGACACTGATCCACCCTCTGGTCCTTCTCTTTCCTCTTTCCATCAGCACAACTCCTTTCTTCACAGCCCACCGTTCCTTCGCTGCTTGAACATTTTCCGCTGCCACCGCATGTGGACTTTTCTAACCCCTCTAGTCCATAGGTACCCTTACCTGCGGATTTCTAGTATCTATATCATTGACAATGATGACCTATTTGCAGTGGAATATATGCAGCCTCAGGGGTAATCTGGGTGAGCTTCACATGTTGCTTTTTCAGTTTTCCCCTGTTGGTGTTTGCTTACAAGAACCAAAATTACATTCTGCTGTTATCTATCCCATCTCAGGCTATAATTTATTGTATTCTTCGAATCCTTTTCCTGTTGGGACCTTTAATGAAAGTGCCCTTCTTATACGCACTGATATTCCATACCGTCAGCTATTTGTTGGTACTCTGCTGCATTACACAGCAGCCCGTATCCACTTGCATAGGTGGTATACACTCTGTTCTTTGTATCTCTCTCCTTGGGCATTATCTATTCCAGATATTGCCTTTGTTGTTTCGCCATTACCGCCACCACTTCTGTTACTTTGACGATTTTAATGCCCATCATTTCCTCTTGGGGGGTCTCACTGTGATTCCCGTGGCATTCAGTTAGACTAGAGGCTTTTCTTGCTTCCCACCCCCTCCATCTTTTAAATATAGGTACTCACACCCATTTTGATTCTCGTACTCATACTCTCTCTTACATCGATCTCTCAGTCTGCTCTTCCTCTGCCGCACTAGACTTCACCTGGTCTGTTCTCCCAGAGTTACATGACCGATCATTTTCCAATGATTCTTACTTCTCCCTCATATTCACTACCTCTTCATAACCCCGCTGGCAATTTGATCAGGCAAATTGGGACCTTTACTCACAACTAACTGTTTTTAATGAGGTTCCTTCATCCTCCATTGGTGAGCTTTTACACCTCTTCTCATCCTCAATCTTAACTGCAGCTTCTCATTCTATTCCCCAAACCTCGGGCAGGCATTCTCAGAAATGCGTGCCTTGGTAGTCTCCTGCTTGTGCTCGTGCAGTACATTTGAAACATGCTTTGTGGGGCAGGTACCGGTACAATAGAACCACTGAGAGACATCTTGATTTTAAGCAGAAGCGTGCGATCGCTCGCCATGTCATCTGTGATGCTAAACGCACTTGCTGGCGAGATTATGTCTCCACAGTCACCTCTGCTTCCTCTATGAGTGCAGTCTGGAAAAAAATATGGAAACTGAGTGGTAAATATTCTCCTGAACCGGCTCCAGTTCTGTGGGTTGCTGGTGTTGATATAGAAAACCCTCTAGATGTTGCCATTGAAATTGGGAATCATCTGGTCTGTATTTCTCTGGGGCTCCATCTATGCCCCTCGTTTCTTTCCTCAAAGTCTGCCAGAGAGTTAGCACCCTTGGACTTTTCTTCTCTCAGAGAGGAACAGTGTAATGTGCCTTTTACACTTGAGGAACTGGAGGCAACACTCTCAGCTTGCTGATCATCGACAGCTGGGCCCGATGACATTCATATTCTTATGTTACAACATTTACATCAGTCAGCCCTTGCAGTCCTCTTATGCCTTTTCAATCTTATTTGGTCACAAGGAGTTCTTCCACAGCTGTGGAAATCTGCCATTTTTCTCCCTTTCCCCTCTTCTAGGGGGGCTCCTTGGCATGGTGAAGAGGCACTTGGTCTGAGGAATTAGACCTATCGGTCTTCTTCCTCAGACCGAACCTAATTACCCCCCAATCTCCCCTCCCCTATCCCATCCTCCCCTTTTTCCTTTCCTCCTCCTCCTCCCCACCCCTCCCGTTTGCCCTTCCTCTTTTTGTCCTTTGGGATTTCTCCCACAGGCGCGCTAGTTCCTAGGTAGGGGAAAGGATACCGGGGTCCATCCCATTCCATTGAGGTTCTTAGTGGTGGCGTAGTTTGCCGCGGAATCTGGATCGCCTGGGGATGTCCCGATCCCTCTCCGGTATCCCGGAGTAGCTTTGGGTGTCTTTCGGGCGACGAGTGTATCTCTGGAAGCCACCTTTCGGATTCCGGGGGTGGTGGCCGAAGGAGATAGGCTTTGTGGCGGATATCCGGCCGCCCTCTCTTTTGTCCACCGAGGTAGCTCGGCAGATGTAAAGGTTTTGCTATCCGGATTGTTAGTTTACTAGCAGATGGGTAGGTATGGCACGGGTTCCATGCTGCATCTGCGCTACTTGCGGTGCTGAGGTCCTCTTGGGTGCAGAGGGAGATTGCTGGCCCTTTCATTCCTCCTAGGAACTATCCCTCCCCGGTCCCCCCTTTTTTTATTCTTTTTATTTTTATTTTCTTTTCTTTTTTTTTTTTTCTTAAAAAAAAAGAAAGAAGTAAACCTAACCATGACAGCCCTAGTCCATGAACCTGGTACCCCTGGGCCCCTTCTTGATACCGCACCCCGTTCTGACCCCCCCCTCGTCTTTGGACCACTCTTCAGACATTCCTCATCCCTCTGTACCTATTGCCGGTGCTGTTTCCTCACCCGCTTCAGGTTTTTGAGGCCTCGACTGACTCCTTCGATTATGGGACCTTCACTCTCCTCTGACTTTTGCTTCCGGCCTCTCCCTCTACGGTGCGGCAATTTTCAAATCGCCGACCCGTTCCACGTCGGACCAACTCTGGTCCCACGCCAAAAACGCCAACGACAATTTACCTACTGATGATACTTCTCCACCTTCTCGTTCTTCTCAGAAACGATCCGACAACGTCCTTCACTACCTTTCCACGCTCAGTTTCAGACTGAACAATGGCCCTAAATTCTTCATTTTAAACGACCAACTTTCTCTACTGCCTATCTTTCTGACCATAGTATTGGCAAGGCACTCCTACCCCAAATTTTGGTAAAGATATTTCTTTTCATGCTTTTAAAAGAGCGGTACGCGCATCATTAACCGTACAGAATGCTGCCCAGGCTCATGAGCTCTCTCGTCTTTCCCATATCGATACTGTTCCTGTCACTCTTGAAAAACATCATTCCCTCAATTCTTGTAGTGGTACCGTCATTCTGCCCCATACCATAGTTCAACAAAATTTCCAGACATGTGGCATGACATTCTTGAACAGCTGGAACTTCAAGATCTCCCAATCCTCAAGGTAGACACTTACGTTCTTCCTGCCTGTGGGCGGAGACGATACCCTAGCAATGTGGCTCGTTAACTTTTGACAGCCGAGAACTCCCATCCTCAGTTTATATAGCAGGACATGGGTTTACAATTTCGAAAGGTGATCCCTACACCACAACAGTGTAGAAATTGCTGCGATTTGGCCATCCAGCGAAATATTGCAGATCTATCGCCGAATAAACCCCGTCTGTGGTGCCGATGACCATTCTAATACATCTTGCAATCCCATCTCCCTCTTGCCTTAACTGTCATGAGGCTCACCCTTCATACTCTCGCCGTTGTCAGGTTCTATTTTAAATGACGGGAAATCCGTTACCTCAAAGAGACAGAAGGTCTCCCTTATCCATGGCAGTTTCTCATCTCCGCCTCCAAGGGAGACTCCCATGTGTTTCTTATTCCCATGTTTCAAAACATCCCCCCACTTCTGGTATCCCATCTTCTACACCCACCTCTGTGGTTACCTCTCCCATAATCACTCCGTATCTAATCCTTTTGCTGTCCTCGGCTCAGACGTCCCTACTTCAACACCTCAGTCTAATCTCGCTTCTTCGAGTTCTCTCTCACAAGCCTCAGTATCGACGAGACATCGTACGACACCTCCTCCCATCGTCCCTCTACTTCTCGAAAAGCAAAAAAAAGGTCCATTAACACCTCCTACCCATCTTCCACCTCCTCATTTACCCTCCCTGTCCCCTGTCCCTGTTCTTCCCCTCTCACTGGCTCAGTTACAAGTGTAGAGGTTCACCCCCCTCCTCGTACTGTACCTTCCTCCCCTGTTCCCTCCCAGTTTCTTCCTCTTCTGCCACCTCCCAGGTTTCCCGCCTCTTCTGTCCCCTGCCACGCTTCTCCAGTTCCCTCCACCCTTTCGCCCCCCCTACCTTGGTTTCAGTCCAATACAGTTCCAATCTTTACTCATCCTCCCCCTACCATTCCCCAAAATTGCTCCCATATGACATCTCTCAATTCCGAAACACTTGAAGCAATCTCTGAATATATTGCAGAGACCAAACCATCAATGGACACTGATCCACCTTCCGCCTTTCTCTCTCCTCTGCTCCATCTGTCAACTCCTTTCTTCACAGCGCACCGTTCCTTCGCTGCTTGAACGTTTTCCACTGCCTCCGCATGTGGACTTTTCTAACCCTTCTAGTCCGTAGGAACCTTAAACCCGCGGAAATTTCAATATCTTTATCATTGCCAATCATGGGGCCCATTTTCAGTGGAATATACGCAGCCTCAGGGTAATCGGGGTGAGCTTCAGATGTTACTCTCCCAGTTTGCCCCTGTTGGTGTTTGCTTACAGGAACCCAAAAATTACACTCTGCTGTTATTTCTCACATCTCAGGCTATAATTTATTGTATTTTTTCAGATCCTTTTCCCGATGGGACCTTTAATGAAAGTGCCCTTCTTCTCCGCACTGATATTCCGTACCATCAGCTATTTGTTTCATACTTCGCTGCATTACACAGCAGCCCCTATCCACTTACATAGGTGGAATACGCTCTGTTTTTTTATATCTCCTCCTTCTCGGGCATTATCTTTCCGGATATTGCCTTCCTTATTTTGTCATTACCGCCACCGATTCTGTTACTTGGTGATTTTAATGCCCACCATTTCCTCTGGGGGGGGTCTCACTGTGATTCCCATGGAATTCAGTTAGAGGCTTTTTTTGCCACCCCCCCCCCTCCATGTTTTTAAATACAGGTACTCACACCCATTTTGATCCTCGGGCTCATACTCTCTCTTGCATCGATCTCTCAGTCTGCTCTTCCTCCACCGCATTAGACTTCACTTGGTCTGTTCTCCGGACTTACATGACAGTGATCATTTCCCAATCATTCTTACTTCCCCTTCAATTCGCCACCCTCTTCGCACCCCACGCTGGCAATTAATCGGGCAAATTGGAACCTTTACTCACACCTGACTGTTTTTAAAGAGGTTCCTTCTTTGTCCTCCATCGATGACTTTTACACCTCTTCTCGTCCTCCGTTTTCACCGCAGCTTCTCATTCTTAAAACCCCAAACTTCGGGCAGGCATTCTCAGAAATTCGTGCCTTGAAAGGTCTCCTGCTTGTGCTCGTGCAGTACGTTTGAAACGCGCCGCATGGGGCAGGTACCGGTACAATAGAACCACAGAGCGACTCTTGATTTTAAACAGAAGCGTGCGATCGCTCGCCGTGTCATCCGTGATGCTAAACGCACTTGCTGGCGAGATTATGTCTCCACCATCACCTCTGCTTCCTCTATGAGTGCAGTCTGGAAAAAAGTACGAAAACTGAGTGGTAAATATTCTCCTGACCCGGCTCCTGTTCTGCGGGTTGCCGGTGTTGATTAGCAAACCCACTAGATGTTGCCAATGAAATTGGCAATCATCTGGTCCATATTTCTCAGGGACTCCATCTATGCCCCTCATTCTTTCCTCAAAGTCTGCCAGAGAGTTAGCACCCTTGGACTTTTCTTCTCTCAGAGAAGAACAGTATAATGTGCCTTTACACTTCAAGAACTGGAGGCAACACTCTCAGCTTGTCGATCATCGGCAGCTGGGCCCGACGACATTCATATTCGTATGCTACAACATTTACATCAGCCAGCCCTTGCAGTCCTATTACGCCTTTACAATCTTATTTGGTCACAAGGAGTTCTTCCACAGCTGTGGAAATCGCCATTGTTTCTCCCTTTCCGCAAACCAGGCACTACGTGACATGAAAGCTCCCACTATCGTCCCATTGCTCTTACCAGTGCAGTTTGCAAAGTAATGGAACGCCTAGTAAATAGACGTTTAGTGTGGTATTTAGAGACACACAACAGTCTCTCCATTCATCAATATGGCTTTCGTAAGGGACGTTCTACCATAGACCCCTTACTACGCTTGGATACGTATGTTCGTAATGCCTTTGCGAATAACCACTCAGTTATTGCCATATTTTTTGACCTTGAGAAGGCATATGACACAACTTGGAGGTATAATATTTTAGCCCAAGCCCACTCCTTAGGCCTTCGAGGCAATCTACCATCCTTCCTTAAGAACTTTTTAACTGACAGGCATTTCCATGTTCGGGTTAATAATGTGCTCTCCCCGGACTTTATCCAAGCTGAAGGTGTCCCCCAGGGATGTGTTCTGAGCACAACACTTTTTCTCCTTGCTATTAATGATTTGGCCTCTAGTCTTCCATCAAATATTTGGTCATCACTCTATGTTGATGACTTCGCTATTGCCTGTGCAGGCGCTGACTGTCACCTCATTACAGTTTCTCTCCAACATGCAGTCGACCGTGTTTCCAATTGGGCCACCACACGTGGGTTTAAATTTTCCAGCACTAAAACCCACCAAATCACTTTCACTAGATGCTCTGTCATCTCCGATCATTCTTTGTACCTCTATGGCTCCCGTATCCCTGAACGTGATACAGTCAAGTTTTTGGGCCTCCTCTTTGATCGTAGGTTATCCTGGAAACCTCACATTACCTCTCTGAAGGCAACTTGTCACAGCCGGCTGAACCTTCTAAAACCCTTGCTCATCTTTCATGGGGAGCTGATCGTCGAACCCTCCTTCGCTTACATTCCACCCTTATTTTATCGAAACTTGATTATGGTGACCAGATCTATTCAGCGGCATCTCCTGCTACTCTCTCTAGCCTTAACCCCATTTATCACCAAGGATTACGTTTATGCCTTGGTGCTTTTCGCTCTTCCCCTGTCGAGAGCCTCTATGCAGAAGCGAACGTTCCATCATATCCGATCGCCGTGATGCCCATTGCCTGCGCTATATGTACGCTCTCATGATCTCCGCAATCCTTCCATTTATAGAATGGTCACTGATATTAGTAGACATTCTTTATTTGTTCGCCGCCCCTGTTTACTCCGTCCCTTCTCTCTTCGCCTTCATTCGCTCTTGTCTTCTCTTCAACTACCACCTTTCTATGTACATGTAGCATCTCACTTTTCCCTACCCCCCTGGGAAGTTCCAGCTGTTCGAGTCTGTTCTTTCTCTCTCCCTTGCTCGAAAGCCCAACTGTCTACGGTCGCTTCCCGCTCTCTTTTTCTTGACCACTTTCACTCATTCTCATGCCATTGCTGTGTACACAGATGGCTCTAAGTCTTCTGACGGCGTAGGATTCGCAGCAGTGTTTCCGGACAGCGTCGTACAAGGGCATTTACTATCTACGGCTAGTATTTTTACTGCTGAATTATATGCCATCCTTACAGCACTTATCCGTATTGCATCTATGCCTGTGTCATCATTTGTGGTTGTCTCAGACTCCCTTAGTGCTTTACAGGCTATACAAAAATTTGATTCACCTCACCCCTTAGTCCTCCGTATCCAACTTTGGCTACGCCGCATCTTTACCAAGCATAAAGATATTGTTTTTTGTTGGGTCCCTGGTCATGTTGACATACAGGGCAATGAACAGGCAGACACTGCTGCGCGGTCAGCAGTACATGACCTACCAGTTTCTTATAGAGGTATTCCATTTACGGACTATTTTACTGCAATATCTTCCCACCTTCACACCCGTTAGCAACAACGTTGGTCTACTATGCTTGGCAACAAACTTCAATCTATTAAACCGAGTATAGGTTACTGGCCGTCTTCTTATCACCAGTGTCGAGGTTGGGAGACTACTCTCTCCCGTCTTCGCATTGGCCATACTCGTCTTACTCATGGATATCTCATGGAGAGGCGTCTTGCTCCTCTCTGTGAGAATTGCCAAGCTCCATTATCAGTCAGCCACATTCTGTTGGACTGCCCACTTTATCAACGAGCACGCAGAATTTACCTCTGTCGTTGTCTTCGCTCCGCTGCTCTCTCTTTACCTTCCCTTCTCGCTGATGGACCCACCTTTCATCCGGACTCTCTCATTGACTTTTTGACAACAACTGACTTCACAAATTCTGATACCTTCAGCCCTTTCTACTTCAATCTCTTGCTACCCTCTACCCCCGTACTATCCCCTGCCCCGCTGTTTTCTGTAACCTGCTGATCATCCCCCCTCCCTTCTGCCATCCAGTTCCCTTGCTTCCTTCCCTACCCTGCAGCGCTGTATAGCCCTTGTGGCTTAGCGCTTCTTTTTGATTATAATAATAATTTCTCCCTTTCCACAAACCGGGTACTACGGGACATGAAGCCTCCCACTATCATCCTATTGCTCTTACCAGTGCAGTTTGCAAAGTGATGAAATGTCTGGTAAATAGACGTCTAATGTGGTATTTATAGATACACAACAGTCTCTCCACTCGTCAATATTGCTTTCATAAGGGCCCTTCTACCATAGACCCCTTACTACGCTTGGATACGTATGTTCGTAATGCCTTTGCGAATAACCACTCAGTTATTGCCATATTTTTTGACCTTGAGAAGGCATATGACAGGACTTGGAGGTATAATATTTTGGCCCAAGCCCACTCCTTAGGCCTCCGAGGCAATCTACCATCTTTTCTCAAGAACTTTTTAACTGACAGACATTTCCATGTTTGAGTCAATAATGTGCTTCCCCGGACTTTGTCCAAGCTGAAGGTGTTCCCCGGGAATGTGTTCTGAGCACAACACTTTTTCTCCTTGCTATAAATGATTTTTGACCTCTGTTCTTCCACCCAATATTTGGTCATCACTATGTAGATGGTTTGGCTATTGCTTGTGCAGGCGCTGGACTATCACCTCATTACAGTTTCTCTCCAGCATGCGGTCGACTGTGTTTCCAATTGGGCCACTACGCATGGGTTTAAATTTTCCAGTACCAAAACTCACCAAATTACTTTCACTAGACGCTCTGTCATCTCTGATCATCCTTTGTACCTCTATGGCTCCCATATCTTTGAACATGATACAGTCAGGTTTTTAGGCCTTTTCTTTGATCGTAGGTTATCCTGGAAACCCCACATTACCTCTCTGAAGGCAACTTGTCACAGCCGGCTGAACCTTCTTAAAAACTCTTGCTCATCTTTTATGGGGAGCTGATCGTCGAACTCTCCTTCGCCTACATTCAGCCCTCATTTTATCGAAACTCGATTATGGTGACCAGATCTATTCAGCGGCCTCTCCTGCTACTCTCTCTAGCCTTAACCCCATCCATCACCAAGGATTATGTTTATGCCTTGGTGCTTTTCGCTCTTCCCCTGTTGAGAGCCTCTATGCAGAAAGCGAATGTTCCATCCTCGTCTGATCGCCGTGATGCCATTGCCTTTGCTACTATGTATGCTCTCATGATCTCTGCAATCCTTCTATTTATAGAATGGTCACCGATATTAGTAGACATTATTTGTTCGCCGCCCCTGTTTGCTCCTTCCCTTCTCTCTTCGCCTACATTCGCTCTTGTCTTCCCTTCATTTCCACCTTTATATGTTCATGTAGCATCTCACTTTTCCTACCTGCTTGGGAAGTTCCAGCTGTTCGGGTCTGTTCTTTCTCACTCCCTTGCTCGAAAGCCCAACTGCCTACGGTGGTTTCCCGCTCTCTTTTTCTTGACCACTTCCACTCTCATTCTCATGCCATCACAGTGTACACAAATGGCTCTAAGTCTTCTGACTGTGTCGGATTCGCAGCAGTGTTTCCGGACAGTGTCGTGCGAGGGCATTCACTATCTTCGGCTAGCATTTTTCCTGCTGAATTTGTATGCCATTCTTGCAGCACTTATTGGTATCGCATCTGTGCCTGTGTCATCATTTGTGGTTGTCTCAGACTCCTTTTGTGCTCTACAGGCTATATGGAAATTTGATACACCTCACCCCCTAGTTCTCCGTATCCATCTTTGGCTGCGCCATATCTCTACCAAGCATAAAGATATTGTTTTTGTTGGGTCCCTGGTCATGTTGAGGTACAGGGCAATGAACAGGCAGACACTGCTTCATGGTCAGCAGTACGTGACCTACCAATTTCATATAGAGGTGTTCCATTTCCGGACTATTTTGCTGTAATAGCTACCCACCTTCACACCGTTGGCAATAACGTTGGTCAACTCTACTTGGTAACAAACTTCATTCTATTAAACTGAGCATAGGTTACTGGCCGTCTTCTTGTCATCAGTGCCGAGGTTGGGAGACTGCTCTCTCCCGCCTTTGCATTGGCCACACTCGTCTTACTGATGGGCATCTCATGGAGAGGCACCCTGTTCCTCTCTGTAAGAAGTGTCAAGTTCCATTATCGATTAGCCACATTCTGTTAGACTGCCCTTTCTATCAATGAGCACGCAGAATTTACCTCCAATGTCGTCTCCGCTCTCCTCTCTCTTTACCTTCCCTTCTTGCTGAGGGACCCTCCTTTAATCCTGACTCTCTCATTGACTTCTTAACAATGATTGATTTACTCCACAAACTCTGATAATGATACATTTTGCACTCCCCTTAGCCCTTTCTACCTCAATCTCTTGGTGCCCTCTACCCTTTCACCATCCACTGCCCACTGTTCTCCGTAACCTATTACTCATCCATCTCCCTTTTACCACTGATACCCTTGCTTCCTTCTGCCCTGCAGTGCTGTATAGCCCTTTTGGTTTAGTGCTTCTTTTTTATAATAATAATATCGATTGCTGAGAGTGCAATATTGTCCCACATTATGAATAAAGTGATACAGGGTTTTTTCTTACAAATTTTCCTGTTACAGAGAGTATTTGCTCTCATTAACCCACACTATGGTTGCAACACTGGTCTCTTGCAAGTAGAGTGGTGTGACTATGACACACTTTGGCACTGCATCTGCTTCCAATTAAATTGTTGATTGGAAGCAAGCAAGATGCCATTTGCCCTTTCTGAGAGGATGAAAGGGCTGAAGGAGCTGATACCCCCCTTTCTGGAGAAATTTTTCCACATAATCAGAGAACAATAGTAATGAAATATTCATTGTAAAACTGTAGTGAAATACTCAGTGAACAACAGTAGTGAAATACTCAGTGAATAACAGTAGTGAAATAGTGAACAACAGTAGTGAAATATTTAGTGAACAACAGTAGTGAAATAAGTGCAGTAAGAGAACACTGGTGTCAGTACTATAAGTCTAAGACTAATCATTCTTTTAACAGTATTAGAAATATTCCCACAACTATGGTAGAACTTAACACTTTAACCCTTAAACTGTCCAAATGTAGATCTTCGTTCACTCGTGTAGAAACTCCAAATGTAAATCCACGTTTTATTTTTCCTGCCTCCAAATTTGGCATGATTGTCCTGAGATGCCTGGTCAGTATAGATTGGGTCTTAACACTCAGTGTGCACAGTATTAAAAACAATCTGGGACCACTGAGTACCTTGTGGGAGCACCAGTTCAATTGAGCACCAGCTAGAACAAATAGCGTGGCATACACCAGGGATTCACTGAGTTCATGTCTTATTAACACTCCCTCTTTAAGAGGAAAGTGATGGATGTGGCCACAAGTGGTCAAGGAAAAATATCAAAAACCTCGATAATAAACCCATAGGTAACATTTGTGAAGCATCCTTTCATTTTTGACACCACTGGTAGTGTCATCCTGCCAGAATGTCCTACAACCTATGCCCTTTGTAAAGAGATATGATTCTGGAAAATGTGTAATTCGTATTTGGCAGGCTGGCTGTCGGGCTTTGGCTGCCTCTCTGTATCTGTCTGTCTGTCTAGCTCTCTGTTTATATCTCTGTCTCTCACATGTACACATATAAGTACAGTTATTATAATGTAAATTACCTATGATAACCCAAAAATTCCAGTCAAAGGGCTATACAATGTTTGTTGATATAAGACATAATAAGCATGACTGGCAAGTAATACACATTGTCACTTCTGCATCGTTTGTAATACAAGCTTCTCTCTGAGACTGAGAGACAAGCAGATGGAAAGACACACCACAGGCAGACAGAAGAACAGAGAGACACAGGCAGATAGAAAAACAGAGGCAGACAGAAAAACAGAGGCAGACAGATAGACATACCTGTTTGTGTGTAACAGTGACAACAAATAAAGCCAGGGTTCCCTGCAGCAGTGCACTATCATTGTGTCACTCCACTGCTTACCCTGTCAGCAGTTTAGTGACACTCGTCATAAATATCATGCTTCAAGAAGTTTCATATATACTCCAGCATGTCTAAAACAATGCTGAGACCTCTAAAAACTATGTATATATTTCTAGACAATAGTAAATGACCAAGGCAGGTGAAAATGTTCACCTGTCAATGTGTTTGTGACTATTTGAGTACTATTTCAGTACATAATATTAGTGTCAGACAAAGATTGGCTATGAAATCACAAGAACTATTATAAATTGTAATTATCAGAACATAAAAAATTATATAAATTAAAATAAAAACCAGAAAATAAGGAATATCGGCAGCACTTCTGCAAGCTGCAGGACTTGATGTTGCCATCAGGTGAGCATCCAGCACCAACTTCCAAGACTTATATTTCAATAGTTACTGGGCTTTTTTTTTTTTTTTTTTTTTTTTTTTTTTTTTTTTTTTCTTTTTGTCTATAACACAAAATTTCCTCTTTAATTTAAAAAACAATTTTTTTTTTTTTTCAAAATATTTGGAGCACTGCACGAGTGAATGTAGATCTATGTTTGGACAGTTTAAGGGTTAATTATATCTATGCAGTCATTTTGCTTTTCTCTTGTTCAAATGTGTGTAACTGAGTTGTTTGAAACTTCTGTTGTCTTGTTAAGGTTATCAATAACAGAGGTGCTGTGGTTGAAAAGAATGCACTGCTGCTCCCATCTTTGTATTAAATATATGTGGTTAGCCAGACTTGAGTCCTGGAGGTAAAAGGTACAGTGACTGCACTCTGAAGGAGGGGCTCAGGTATTTTCAGTTTTGAACTATAGTATCGGCGAGCCTTTGATAGAACAGCGATGAAGTGAGTGATGGCGAGCGTGTTTCTTCTTTTTGGGTTACCCTGCTTTGGTAGGAGACAGCTGATGTGCTAATAAACAAAGTACAGTGGAACCTCTGCTTACAAATTTAATCCATTCCTTGACCTTGGTCGCATCTCGATTTGCTCGTTTGTAGTCAGTTTTTCTCATTTAAATTAATTGAAATGGAATTAATCCATTCGAGGAATTCCAGGCACAACAAAATACTTTAAGTGTTTCCCTAATATCAACTCTATGGCTTATTTATCTATCACAAATCATCTAATATGACATAAAAATATTAATAACATAGAAACATGATAAATGCACTAGAATGAATGAAATATGGCATTACATATGTGAGGAGTGGTAGTGTGCAGCGATGACATAGCAGCCATTATGGTTGTTGGGGTGTATAGGGCCACCACAGCAGCCATTCCTGCTTGACTACATACCTTCCCATGCTTTTATTATAACAGAAAATGGAGTGCTTGTAAGACAAACTCCAATAGATCACACTCTTAATTGCTACACTCTTAATGCTACACTCTTAATGGCACACTCCTAATGCTACTCTTGCTACTCTCTTGATGCTTTAATTCCATGGAAACCACCCTCTTTTTCTTCTCAGCACTGTCCTTTGCACTTGCTTTCTTAGGACCCATGGTTAGAAACAAGAAATTTACAAAATAACTGCACGAAATTTAAACAAATCACGAGAATTATCTCCACCACCAGTTGAAGCACACGTGACTGAGTGTTGTTTTGATGCACGTACTGCCATCTCGTGGTGGGGTTCTCAAACTCACTTATATGTAGTATTATTTGGTATTATTAGTATATGTATGTATTTTTTTTTATTATCACACTGGCCGATTCCCACCAAGGCAGGTATTATTATAATAATTTATATTATGTACGTATATATAATTATATTATACGTATTATTATCGTTATTATTATTATTTATTAGTACCTATGTATTCTGATAATAATGCTCTTGCTTACCATTTGGAATTTTTATTCACACACAAAGAAGATTTACTGTTACGCAGGTACTACATTATTGTAATTGTATAAATAATGTCAACCCATTTGTGACTTGCGTATTTGAATGGCCCAGTCAGACAGGTATTGGACAGTGACAGTCATTTATTTACTCTTGAACTTTGCCAAAAGAATTGAACATTTCTGCTACTTTGAGCTCAGTTTCAAGGTACTTTTCGTTGGGAAACCAATCAAAATCATGTCTATTTCTGTAATATATCTTCCATTCTATCAAATGAGACCAAAAAAACGAGAATACAACCAAAAAATCCATACGAAAACACAGCTGAGGTGCGGCTAATGGCTCTGAAGTGAACTCTGTTATTTATGGTCCAATTTCTTTCATTTTTCACATACATTAAGAAGCATCTTTCATCATGCATTGCCCAAGTTTTAATAAGATATCCCAACAAACAACTGAGAAAAAAAATATTTACCACAAAATAATTTATTGTTTTTAATTACAGTGGACCCCCATTTTTCGTAATTAATTCATTCCAGAGAGTATGACTATTATCGAAATTGACGATTTGCAAAGCCATTTGCCCCATAAGAAATTATGTAAATTCAATTAATTCATTACAGACACCCAGAAGTGTTAAAAGAGATTTTTTTTCACATGAAATATAGATATACATTCACAGAAAAGCAGGTGGAGATATAGTTTTGGAGTGGTTAGTGCTATTATTTAATAAATGTATGGAACAGGGTAAGGTACCTAGGGATTAGCAGAGAGCATGCATAGTTCCTTTGTATAAAGGCAAAGGGGACAAAAGAGAGTGCAAAAATTATAGGGGGATAAGACGGAGAATAGGATAGCAGATGAACAAGGAGGCTTTAGGAAAGGTAGGGGGTGTGTGGACCAGGTGTTCACAGTGAAACATATAAGTGAACAGTATTTAGATAAGGCTAAAGAGGTCTTTGTGGCATTTATGGATTTGGAAAAGGTGTATGACAGGGTGGATAGGGGGGCAATGTGGCAGATGTTGCAAGTGTATGGTGTAGGAGGTAGGTTACTGAAAGCAGTGAAGAGTTTTTACGAGGATAGTGAGACTCAAGTTAGAGTATGTAGAAAGAGGGAAATTTTTTCCCAGTAAAAGTAGGCCTTAGACAAGGATGTGTGATGTCAACGTGGTTGTTTAATATATTTATAGATGGGGTTGTAAGAGAAGTAAATGCGAGGGTCTTGGCAAGAGGCGTGGAGTTAAAAGATAAAGAATCACACACAAAGTGGGAGTTGTCACAGCTGCTCTTTGCTGATGACACTGTGCTCTTGGGAGATTCTGAAGGAAGTTGCAGGGGATTGGTGGATGAATTTGGTTTGGGCGTGCAAAAGAAGAAAATTAAAGGTTTAATACAGGAAAGAGTAAGGTTATGAGGATAACAAAAAGATTAGGTGATGAAAGATTGGATATCAGATTGGAGGGAGAGAGTATGGAGGAGGTGAACGTATTCAGATATTTGGGAGTGGACGTGTCAGCGGATGGGTCTATGAAAGATGAGGTGAATATAGAATTGATGAGGGAAAAAGAGTGAGTGGTGCACTTAGGAGTCTGTGGAGACAAAGAACTTTGTCCTTGGAGGCAAAGAGGGGAATGTATGAGAGTTTAGTTTTACCAACGCTCTTATATGGGTGTGAAGCGTGGGTGATGAATGTTGCAGCGAGGAGAAGGCTGGAGGCAGTGGAGATGTCATGTCTGAGGGCGATGTGTGGTGTGAATATAATGCAGAGAATTCGTAGTTTGGAAGTTAGAAGGAGGTGCGGATTACCAAAACTGTTGTCCAGAGGGCTGAGGAAAGGGGTTGTTGAGGTGGTTCGGACATGTAGAGAGAATGGAGCGAAACAGAATGACTTCAAGAGTGTATCAGTCTGTAGTGGAAGGAAGGCGGGGTAGGGGTCGGCCTAGGAAAGGTGGAGGGAGGGGGGTAAAGGAGGTTTTGTGTGCGAGGGGCTTGGACTTCCAGCAGGCATGCGTGAGCGTGTTTGATAGGAGTGAATGGAGACAAATGGTTTTTAATACTTGACGTGCTGTTGGAGTGTGAGCAAAGTAACATTTATGAAGGGATTCAGGGAAACCAGCAGGCCGGACTTGAGTCCTGGAGATGGAAGTACAGTGCCTGCACTCTGAAGGAGGGGTGTTAATGTTGCAGTTTAAAACTGTAGTGTAAAGCACCCTTCTGGCAAGACAGTGATGGAGTGAATAATGGTGAAAGTTTTTCTTTTTCGGGCCACCCTGCCTTGGTGGGAATCGGGCCAGTGTGATAATAAAATAAAAAAATAAAATAAGTCTGTTGGGTATACCTGGTGAAGTGTATAGTAGAGTTATTATTGAAAGAATTAAGAGTAAGACGGAGAATAGGATAGTAGATGAACACGGAGGCTTTAGGAAAGGTAGGGGGTGTGTGGACCAGGTGTTTACAGTGAAACATATAAGTGAACAGCATTTAGATAAGGCTAAAGAGGTTTTTTGTGGCATTTATGGATTTGAAAAATGCATATGACAGGGTGGATAGGGGGGGCAATGTGGTATGGTATAGGAGATAGGTTACTGAAAGCAGTGAAGAGTTTTTACGAGGATAGTGAGACTCAAGTTAGAGTATGTAGGAAAGAGGGGGATTATTTCCATAAAAGTAGGCCTTAGACAAGGATGTGTGATGTCACGTGGTTGTTTAATATATTTATAGATGGGGTTGTAAGAGAAAGTAAATGCGAGGGCCTTGGCAAGAGGTGTGGAGTTAAAAGATGAAGAATCACACATAAAGTGGGAGTTGTCACAGTTGCTCTTCGCTGATGACACTGTGCTCTTGGGAGATTCTGAAGAGAAGTTGCAGAGGTTGGTGGATGAATTTGGTAGGGTATGTAAAAGGAAAATTAAAAGTGAATACAGGAAAGAGTAAGGTTATGAGGATAACAAAAAGATTAGTGATGAAAGATTGGATATCAGATTAGAGGGAGAGAGTATGAGGAGGTGAATGTATTCAGATATTTGGGAGTGGACGTGTCAGCAGATGGGTCTATGAAAGATGAGGTGAATCATAGAATTGATGAGGGGAAAAGGGTGAGCAGTGCACTTAGAAGTCAGTGGAGACAAAGAACTTTGTCCTTGGAGGCAAAGAGGGGAATGTATGAGAGTATAGTTTTACCAACGCTCTTGTATGGGTGTGAAGCATGGGTGATGAATGTTGCAGCGAGGAGAAGGCTGGAGGCAGTGGAGATGTCATGTCTGAGGGCAATGTGTGGTGTGAATATAATGCAGAGAATCTGTAGTTTGGAAGTTAGGAGGAGGTGCGGGATTGCCAAAACAGAATGACTTCAAGAGTGTATCAGTCTGTAGTGGAAGGAATGTGGGATAGGGGTCGGCCTAGGAAAGGTTGGAGGGAGGGGTAAAGGGGGTTTTGTGTGCGGGGGGCTTTGACTTCCAGCGGGCATGCGTGAGTGTGTTTGATAGGAGTGAATGGAGACAAATGGTTTTTAATACTTGACGTGCTGTTGGAGTGTGAGCAAAGTAACTTTTATGAAGGGATTCAGGGAAACCGGCAGGCCGGACTTGAGTCCTGGAGATGGGAAGTACAGTGCCTGCACTCTGAAGGAGGGGTGTTAATGTTGCAGTTTTAAAAACTGTAGTGTAAAGCACCCTTCTGGCAAGACAGTGATGGAGTGAATGATGGTGAAAGTCTCTTTTTCGGGCCACCCTGCCTTGGTGGGAATCAGCCAGTGTGCTAAAAAAAATAAATACACAGAAAACACTGAAACATGAATAATGAAACATTAACAGCATAACACCTTTATTGACGATTTTTCTTAGTGTATGGAAGACTGCAGAAGGGGAGAGGATGGGTTAATTACTGTGTGGAAGGGGAATCCCCTTCCATAAAGACTTCAAGTACCAAGTGTTTTTCCAGGGTTACTTTCCTTTTTTTTTTTTTTAATGCTACGAGGACCGGCACTAAATATTTGTCCAGAGAGCTCTGTTTCTGGCGTCTCTTGAAAATTTCCCTAAAATGGTACAAGACATTGTCATTGTGCATGTTGCCGACACGGCTTGCAAGAGCTTTGTCAAGGTGATGTTCCTCCACAAATCTTTCCATCCTACTTCACATTGCACAAATCTCTTTAATCTCTGAAGAAGGCACCTTCTTCCATCTCTCTCCCTCCTCCTCTGAAGCAATTTCCTGATCTGTGGTCTCTTGATGTTGCAGATGAAGCTCTTGCAGCTCTTCAGTGTTTAGCTCTTCCTTGTGGTCCTCCACCAACTCTTCCACAGCCTTGCCACTCACATCCCAACCCCATGGAATTCCCCAATGTTACAATAAATTCCACAACTGGCATAGAGTCCCTAGGGTCAGCCCCAAACACTTCAAAATCCCTCTTTTACCTGGAGAGAGTTCCGGGGGTCAACGCCCCCGCGGCCCGGTCTGTGACCAGGCCTGGTGGATCAGCGCCTGATCAACCAGGCTGTTGCTGCTGGCTGCACGCAAACCAACATACGAGCCACAGTCCGGCTGATCAGGAACTGACTTTAGGTGCTTGTCCAGTGCCAGCTTGAAGACTGCCAGGGGTCTGTTGGTAATCCCCCTTATGTGTGCTGGGAGGCAGTTGAACAGTCTCGGGCCCCCTGACACTTATTGTATGGTCTCTTAACGTGCTAGTGACACCCCTGCTTTTCATTGGGGGGATGGTGCATCGTCTGCCAAGTCTTTTGCTTTCGTAGTGAGTGATTTTCGTGTGCAAGTTCGGTACTAGTCCCTCTAGGATTTTCCAGGTGTATATAATCATGTATCTCTCCCTCCTGCGTTCCAGGGAATACAGGTTTAGGAACCTCAAGCGCTCCCAGTAATTGAGGTGTTTTATCTCCGTTATGCGCGCCGTGAAAGTTCTCTGTACATTTTCTAGGTCGGCAATTTCACCTGCCTTGAAAGGTGCTGTTAGTGTGGCAGCAATATTCCAGCCTAGATAGAACAAGTGACCTGAAGAGTGTCATCATGCGCTTGGCCTCCTAGTTTTGAAGGTTCTCATTATCCATCCTGTCATTTTTCTAGCAGATGCGATTGATACAATGTTATGGTCCTTGAAGGTGAGATCCTCCGACATGATCACTCCCAGGTCTTTGACGTTGGTGTTTCGCTCTATTTTGTGGCCAGAATTTCTTTTGTACTCTGATGAAGATTTAATTTCCTCATGTTTACCATATCTGAGTAATTGAAATTTCTCATCGTTGAACTTCATATTGTTTTCTGCAGCCCACTGAAAGATTTGGTTGATGTCCGCCTGGAGCTTTGCAGTGTCTGCAATGGAAGACACTGTCATGCAGATTCGGGTGTCATCTGCAAAGGAAGACACGGTGCTGTGGCTGACATCCTTTTCTATGTCGGATATGAGGATAAGGAACAAGATGGGAGCGAGTACTGTGCCTTGTGGAACAGAGCTTTTCACCGTAGCTGCCTCGGACTTTACTCTGTTGACGACTACTCTCTGTGTTCTGTTAGTGAGGAAATTATAGATCCATCGACCGACTTTTCCTGTTATTCCTTTAGCACGCATTTTGTGCGTTATTACGCCATGGTCACACTCGTCGAAGGCTTTTGCAAAGTCTGTATATATTACATCTGCATTCTTTTTGTCTTCTAGTGCATTTAGGACCTTGTCGTAGTGATCCAATAGTTGAGACAGACAGGAGCGACCTGTTCTAAACCCATGTTGCCCTGGGTTGTGTAACTGATGGGTTTCTTGATGGGTGGTGATCTTGCTTCTTAGGACCCTTTCAAAGATTTTTATGATATGGGATGTTAGTGCTATTGGTCTGTAGTTCTTTGCTGTTGCTTTACTGCCCCCTTTGTGGAGTGGGGCTATGTCTGTTGTTTTTAGTAACTGTGGGATGACCCCGTGTCCATGCTCCCTCTCCATAGGATGGAAAAGGCTCGTGATAGGGGCTTCTTGCAGTTCTTGATGAACACAGAGTTCCATGAGTCTGGCCCTGGGGCAGAGTGCATGGGCATGTCATTTATCGCCTGTTCGAAGTCATTGGCGTCAGGATAACATCGGATAGGCTTGTGTTAATCAAATTTTGTGGCTCATAAAAAATTCATTTTGATCTTCGACTCTCAGTCTGGTTAGCGGCTTGCTAAAAACTGAGTCATATTGGGACTTGAGTAGCTCACTCATTTCCTTGCTGTCATCTGTGTAGGACCCCTCTTGTTTAAGTAGGGGCCCAATACTGGACGTTGTTCTCGATTTTGATTGGCATAGGAGAAGAAATACTTTGGGTTTCTTTCGATTTCATTTATGGCTTTTAGTTCTTCCCGCGATTCCTGACTCCTAAAGGATTCTTTTAGCTTAAGTTCGATGCTTGCTATTTCTCTGACCAGTGTCTCCCTATGCATTTCAGATATATTGACCTCTTTTAGCCGCTCTGTTATTCTTTTCCGTCGCTGTAAAGGGAGCGCCTGTCTCTTTCTATTTTACATCTACTCCTCCTTTTTTCTTAGAGGAATAAGCCTTGTGCATACATCGAGTGCCACCGAGTTAATCTGTTCTAGGCATAAGTTGGGGTCTGTGTTGCTTAGTATATCTTCCCAGCTTATATCGGTTAGGACTTGGTTTACTTGATCCACTTTATGTTTTTGTTATTGAAGTTGAATTTGGTGAATGCTCCCTCGTGACTAATCTCATTATCTCGGTCTGGGGCTCCGCGCATACATGACTGAACCTCAATTATGTTGTGATCTGAGTATATTGTTTTTGATATGGTGACATTTCTTATTCAGATCATCATTGTTAGTGAAGATGAGGTCTAGTGTATTCTCCAGTCTAGTAATCTGGCCACAATTTTCTACAAGCAGAGTTGAAAGTCCTGGAAGTCACTCCTCCCAAGCCTTAGCTCTAAGGTTTATGCAGTGGAGGACTCTGAAGTGATCTTTCCAAAACTCTTAGAGTCAGTTGAGTGTCTGAGGTCACATCAAGCCGCCTTTGAAACATTGCTTTAGTGTAGAGTTTTTGAAGTTTGAAGTGATCTGCTGGTCCATGGGCTGAATGAGAGGAGTGGTATTAGGGGGCAAGAACTTCACTACAATGAAATGAAACTCCTCCACCATTTGGTCATCTAAGTCTGGAGGATGAGCAGATGCATTATTCACTGGCAGGAGGCACTTGAGTTCCAATTTATTTTCCTGGAGGTATTTCTTCATACTGAGGTCAAACACTTCATTGAACCAATCAAGGAAAATTTCTCGTGTGTCCCATGCCCTACTGTTAGCCTTCCACATCACACACAATTTACTCTTGATGACACTGATTTTCTTGAAAACACTGGAATTTTCATAGTGATAAACTAGTAAAGGCTTCACTTTGCAATCCCCACTAGTATTACTACAGAACAGAAGAGTAAGCCAGTCTTTCATAAGCTTGTGCCCTGGGAGTGCCTTTTCCTCCTGCGTGATGTAGGTCTCCTTGGCATTTTCTTCCCAGAGAGGCCTGTTTCGTCACAATTGAACACTTATTGGGGTTTGAATTCTTCAGCCTTTACATTGTCCATAAATTAACGCATATATTTTTCAGCCCCCATATATGTCAGAACTGGCAGCCTCATCATGCCTTACCACACTATATATACCACTACATTCTTAAATCTCTCAAACCAGCCTTCGTTGGCCTTAAATTCACATATATCAGCTCTTGTTGCAGGCATTTTCTTTACAAGATCGTCATGAAAACTGCCTTGCCTTTAAACAAATTATCGACTCCATAACACTATCTTCTGCTAATTGTTTCTCGTTGATCCACACCAACAATTATTCTCAACATCTTTGAGTACTTGTGATCTCATTTTTGTGATCATATTTACCCCTTTGCAACAACAGCTTCCATTATGTGTACTAGTGCTATACTCTACATGACCAAATGCTAGAGCTTTACACTTGTCCAAACTTCCCACCACTACAGATATCAGTACTAAAACTCAACCCAAAACTCAGGATATAAATAACCATAATTTAAACCTAGAAGACGATTGATCATGTTGACCCCGATCTAAACCTCCATAATCTGACACACAATCAAAACCTATTGGAAAGTAACTGCCTTTACTACACAGCATCACAAGCCAGCACTCTACTAAACAATCCTAAAAGTCTATCAGTACTTAACTACAACATTAGGTGCTGTATAGCCCTTGTGGCTTAGCGCTTTTTTGATTATAATAATAATACAACATTAGGTCCTTAAGCAAACACTATGATGACTTCGTGGCACTCCTTGAATCACTAAAGACACCCTTCTCCTGCATTATTCTTACTGAGACCCGGCTTAAGCAGGACATAATAGATATCTACCCTCTACCAGGATACACAGCAATCCACAACTGCAGACCATACCAAGTTGGGGGTGGTATTGCAATCTATTACTCTAACCAATTAACTTGTATTAGCACCACTTGCATTAGTGATGAATATGGAGAATACATTTTTGCTAATTTTTCTTAAAAAAACCTTAAGATGCCTATAACAATCAGTGCCATTTACCGGATACCCCACACAAACATCCAAATTTCAGTGAGAAACTAAAGGCACTAATAACAAACAGACAAATGAATAAGCACCACCTTCTCTTAGCTGGAGACTTCAACATCAACCTTGGCCTACTAGATGATCAGCCTGTAACTGATTTCATCAACAATATGAACAACACACTTCTCATACCAACAATAACTAAACCAACCAGGCTCACTGAAACAAGTGCAACCATAATAGACCACATATGGACCAATATACTAGCCCCCTTAAATCAGGGATAATCACAGATAGCACTACAGACCACTACCCTACCTTCCTCTTGACAAACATTAGTAAACCACCACTTGAATACAACAAAGTTTCATTTAGACTCCATGATGAGGCCTCAATAAGGAAGTTCACAGCTGACCTAGAGACTGTTGACTGGCCTACAGAATTCTCCAAGGCCAGTGGTATTGATGACTGGACAGACATTTTTCTTAACAAATTACTTAGACTATACAACAAACATTGTCCTATAAAAATGAAACAGATCACAAACAAACGGCTTGGTTGCCCATGGCTAACCAGCACCATTCTGAAATCCATTGATAAGAAACACCAATATGAAAAGCAATATAGGCACAAAGATATTCTTAAACACTATTCATCAGTCCTCACCAAAGTAATAAAGCCTAAAAAACTATACTACTCCAGTAGATTCACTGACACAAGAGGAAAATAAAAAAAAGACCTTGAAAACACTCTCTCAGATTCTAGGGACCCACAAACTGAAAAAAAACAAGAATATTGCCCTAACTAAACCTAATGAAACACCACTGCATCCCACTGACACAGCTAACAAGATAAACGACTTCTTCTCAACCATAGGTTCTAATCTCGCCAATAAAATCCCACGCACCAATGCCCATGCCGGGGACTACCTAGATGGGAATTTCCCAAATTCCTTCTATCTTGCTCCAACTGACCCAGGGGAAATTTAATTTGAGATTTTAGTCACTTAAAAATAATAAGGGAATCTGCTCATGTCCCCCCATTATTGTCAAGAGAGCCTATGCCTCTCGCATGCTATCTCATTACTTTTTAACAAGTCACTAAAAAACTAGCCCCTTCCCGAAATACTCAAGAAAAGCAAGGGTTACCCCAATTTACAAAAAAGGTGGTGACCCTACAGTTTTAAAAACAACAAATAGGCCAATTTTAAAAACCTTCCCATTGCTTCCAAAAATTTTTGAAAAAAACTCATGCAAGGGGGACTATATTCATTTATAAGGCCAAAACATACTAAAACCCCCTCCCAAATTTTGGGAAATTCGGGGAAAAAAAAAAGCACTAACGATGAATCAAAAAATGCTAGATTGCTTTACAAAACCCCTTTGGGAAAAAAAGGGAATTACCCAAATAGAAATTTTTTAAATTGACCCAAGAAAAGCTTTTGAGGGCAGTAGACCACGCATCCTACCCCAAAAACTTGACCATTGGGGGAAAATAAGGGCCTTTGCATTTTGGCCTTATTAAAATCTTACCTTACAAAATAGGTATCAGTATGTTCCCAAATTTAAAAAAACGCTTTAAAACACACGCCACTTGATAGGGAAATTTTCCCGCAGGGAAGTGTCCTTGGTCCCGGCTTTTTCCCTTCTTATACATAAATGATTTTCCCAAACATATCTAAAAACCCCTAAACCCCCATTCTCTTTGCTGGGGGGGGACACAAATTTATTTTCTTTCTACCCTAATCTTGCCCCCCTCAACACCTTTGTTAATGAGGAGTGATAAAAAATATGGGATTTGGAGGGACACCCAAAAAAACTTACGTTAAAACCTTGACAAAACCTACTACATTATTTTGGGGGTTAAAGGCAGAGCAGGAGTTTTGCGCTTTTTAAAACATTAAAAATCGAAAAACACTCTAATTGCCAGGCAAAATGAGGGCAAATTCCTGGGGCCTTTATACCTCGACAACAACCTAAAATTTTCGCCCCCCATATAAACACAAAAACCCAAAAAAGTACCCAAAAAGGGGGTTTGGGTTTCCTCTCCAAGATATGATAAAAGTCCCGCAAGCTCCCCTTCTCACACTATACCTTTCCCATTATTTATCCATACCTCACCAAGGGTTATCTGTGCTTGGGGTTAAAACTGCACCCAAAAACCCTTTAAAAGCCAATTTTAACCCCAAAACAAAAAGCTGCAGTAAGAAAATTTAAAAAACCCCCTCCCTGGAAAAAACCCCCCCCCCCACTCTTCATGATTTTAAATTACTCCCGGGTTCAGTACAATCCACATTTACTCTTGCAGTCTACATTACAGGCCCTTTAAATTCCAATATTAACCTTGACCAAAACGCTTTTTTTTGATATTTGCGACAGAAACCAACAGGCACTACACCAGACAAAAACCCATTCTTTGACTTTTCCCCTTTGTCCAAACAAAACCCTTTAAAAAAATTTCAATGTTTTTCAAAGGCCCTAAAATCGGGAACCCCCTTTCCCTAAAAATTCTAAAACTGCAGACCTTTCATCCCCTTTAAAATCCCCAATCAGAAAACTCTTATCTCCCTGATACCCCCTGTCAACTAATTACACGAATAACACCTGGGGGTTTAAAACATTTTACACCCCACCACCCTTTGACCATAAACAGAAATACCCAAATCTAAATCTAAAAAATAATGAATTTTAACTTTTTCATAAGTTGGCCTGTGATACTACAATCTGAAACTATGTATAGTGCCAAAAAAAAAAGGAAATTCACTTTGCTTAAACTCCCCCAAAATAGTACAGTGGCCCCCCGGTTTAAACGAACTTTTTTCTTTCCCGTGGGTATGTTCAGGTGCCAGTATGCCCGAATTTTTCCCCAAAAGGAATATTGTGAAGTAATTAAAGCCCATTTCAGCCCCCAAAACATAAAACGTACAAAGGGCCATTTAAAAAATACATTACTTTAATTGGTCGCATTTGGGGTGATGTTATGCGGGGGTTTCCCTGTTTTTTTAAGGTTCACTTAGCCATAATCCCAATTTAAACCTCGTAATTTTTAAATTTTTAAATTTTTAAGTTTTAATTTAAAGTCGGGCCCGAAAGGGCCTAGCCATGCTAGGAGTTCTAGTGGTAAAAAAGGGTACAAAACAAATTCTGCCCCCAAAAAATACCTGGAGTTTACCTGGAGAGAGTTCCGGGGGGTTAAACCCCCCCCGGGGCCCCGGTTGGGGAAAACCAGGCCTCCGGTGGATCAGACCTAAATTTAAAACCAGGCTGTTGCTGTGGCTGAAACCCCAACCAAACCAAAACAAAGCCACACCCCGGGACCCGGGAAAAAGATTTTTAGGTGCTTGCCCAGTGCCAGCTTGAAGACTGCCAGGGGTTTTGTTGGTAAATTTCCCCCCTTTTTGCTTTGCCCGGGAGGCAGTTGAAAAAGTCTCGGGCCCCTGACACTTATTGTTTTGGTCTTTAACGTGGGTAGTGACACCCCGCTTTTCATTGGGGGGTGGTGCATGTTTTGCCAAGTCTTTTGCTTTTTGTTTAGGGGGTGATTTTCGTGTGAAAATTCGGTTCTAGTCCCTCTAGGATTTTTTCCCGGTTATATAATATGTATCTCTCCCTCCCGGTTCCGGGGAAATTCAGGTTTAGGAACCTCAAGCGCTCCCCCAAAAATTTTAGGTGTTTTATCTCCGTTTTTGGGGGCCCGGTGAAGTTCTTGTACATTTTCTAGGTCGGGGAAAATTTTACCTGCCTTGAAAGGTGTGTTTTGTTTGCAGAAAAATTCCAGCCTAGATAGAAAAGTGACCTGAAAGGTTTTCTCATGGGCTTGGCCTCCCTGTTTTTAAAGGGGTTTTCATTATCCTTTCCCGTCATTTTTCTAGCGAAGCGATTTTATAAAAATGTTTTGGTCCCTTTAAAGTGAGTCCTCCGACATGATAAATCCCAGGTCTTTGACGTTGGTTTTTTTCGCTCTATTTTTTTTGGGGCCCGAATTTTTTTTGTCTTGATGAAGATTTAATTTCCCCATGTTTTCCATATTGGGGTATTGAAATTTTCACGTTGAATTCATTTTTGTTTTTTTTGCAAACCCACTGAAAAATTTGGTTGAAAGTTGCCTGGAGCTTTTCGTGTCTTTCAAAAGGGGGAAAAACTGTCATGCAAGATTCGGGTGTCAACTGCAAAGGAAGGGCACGGTTTTGTGGGGGACATCCCTTTTCTATGTCGGATAAAAGGATGAGGAACAAGATGGGGGCCCAAGTTTTGTGCCCTTTTGGAACAGAGCTTTTCACCGTAAACTGCCTCGGAAATTAACTCTGTTTGACGGGCTACTCTCTGTGTTCTGTTAGTTTAGGAAATTATAGATCCCTCGACCCACTTTTCCTGTTATTCCTTTAAACAAAGCATTTTGTGCGCTATTACGCCCTTGGGCACACTTGTCGAAGGGTTTTGCAAAATCTGTATATATTACATCTGCATTCTTTTTGTCTTCTAGTGCATTTAGGGACCTTGTCGTTTGTGTCCAAAAAAGTTGAGGGCAGACAGGAGCGACCCGTTCCTAAACCCATGTTTGGGCCCCGGGTTTGTTTTAAAAAGGGGGGGGTTTTTAGATGCGTGGTGATCTTGGGTTCTTAGGACCCTTTCAAAGTTTTTTTATATGGGATGTTTTGTTTTATTGGTTTGTTGTTCTTTGCTGTTTTTCTTTACTTTCCCCCCTTTTTTGGAGTGGGGGTTGTCTGTTGTTTTTAGTTTAAAGTGGGACGGGCCCCCGTGTCCCTGCTCCCCCCTCCCCCCAAAGGGTGGAAAAAAGGGTCGGATTGGGGCCCTTTTTGCCCGTTTTTGATGAACACAGAGTTCCCTGAGTTGGCCCTGGGGCCCGAGTGCATGGGCATTCATTTTTCGCCTGTTCGAAGTCATTTTTGGGGTCAGGATAAAAATCGGATAGGTTGTGTTAATTTAAAAATTTTTTGGGTCTCCCCAAAAAAAAATTCATTTTTGATCTTCGACTCTCAGTTTTGGTTAGCGGCCCTTTCTAAAAACTGAGTCATATTGGGGGCTTGAGAGGGTCACTCATTTCCTTGGGTTGTCATCTGTGTAGGGGCCCATCTTGTTTAAGTAGGGGCCCCAATTTTTTGGGGCGTTGTTTCGATTTTGATTTTTGGGATGGAGAAGGGAAATACTTGGGGTTTTTTTTCGATTTCATTTATGGCCCTTTTTGTTTTTTCCGCGATTCCTGGGCTTTCCCAAAAGGGTTCTTTTAGCTTAAGTTCGATTTCTTGTATTTCTTTTGACCAGTGTCTCCTTTCGCATTTTAGAAAATATTGACCTCTTTTTTGGGCCCCTCGGGTTTTTCTTTTCCGTCGCCTGTAAAAGGGAAACGCCTGTTTTTTTTCTGGTTTTTCATCTACCCCCTCCTTTTTCCCTTTTTTTGGGAAAAAGCCTTTTGCAAAACAAACGAAATGCTACCCAGTTAATCTGGGTTCCCAGGGAAAAAAAGTTTGGGGTTGTGGGGCCTTTGTAATTTTCCCCGCTTATATCGGTTGGAAATTGGTTTTTCTTGGTCCCACTTTATTTTTTTTGTTATTGAAAATTGAATTTTGGGGAAAAGCTCCTCTGACTAATTCATTATGTCCCGGTTTTGGGGCTCCGCGCATTCTTTTCCCCGAACCTCAATTATGTTGTTTATCGAGTTTTATTGGGTTTTTTATATGGTGTATTTCTTACAGATCATCCCTTGTTTTGTGAAGATGAGGTCTAGTGTTTTTCTCCAGTCTAGGGAGGCTCTATTATTTTTGGTTTAAATTGAATTTTTTGCAGAGATTTAAAAGCTCGCCCTGGGGTGTGAGTTTTCATCAGAGCTGCTCCTGGGTTATTACTGCCCCAAAAATATTAAATTTTCTATATTCCCCCAAATTTTTGGTGCTTAAGTTTAAATTTCCCCCGGAGCAAGATGTTGGGTGCAGGAGTGGAAGGTTTTCCAGACAGTGGTCAATTTTTAAAAGCTGTTCCTGGAATTGCTGGGATGTTGCATCCGGAGGCTTGTAGACTATCACAATGACTAGGTTTTGGTTCTCGACCTTTACTGTTAAAAATTCCACTACATCATTTGAGGCATTTAGCAGTTCTGTGCAAACAAGTGACTCTGCAATGTACAGGCCAACCCCCCCCTTTTGCCTGTTTCACTCTGTCACACCAACGTCAAAGACCCGGGAGTGATTATGTCGGAGGATCTCACCTTCAAGGACCATAACATTGTATCAATCGCATCTGCTAGAAAAATGACAGGATGGATAATGAGAACCTTCCAAAACTAGGGAGGCCAAGCCCATGATGACACTCTTCAGGTCACTTGTTCTATCTAGGCTGGAATATTGCTGCACTCTAACAGCACCTTTCAAGGCAGGTGAAATTTCCCGACCTAGAAATGTACAGAGAACTTTCACGGCGCGCATAACGGAGATAAAACACCTCAATTACTGGAGCGCTTGAGGTTTCTAAACCTGTATTCCCTGGAACGCAGGAGGGAGAGATACATGATTATAACACCTGGAAAAATTTCCTAGAGGGACTAGTACCGAACTTGCACACGAAAATCACTCACTACGAAAGCAAAGACTTGGCAGACGATCCCACCATCCCCCAATGAAAAGCAGGGGTGTCACTAGCACGTTAAGGGGACCATACAAAAAGTGTCAGGGGCCCGAGACTGTTCAACTGCCTCCAGCACACATAAGGGGGAATTCCCAAAACAGACCCCTGGCAGTCTTCAAGCTGGCACTGGACAAGCACCTAAAGTCAGTTCCTGATCAGCCGGGCTGTGGCTCGTACGTTGGTTTGCTTTGCAGCCAGCAGCAACGGGGCCTGGTTGATCAGGCTCTGGTCCACCAGGAGGCCTGGTCACAGCCCGGGCCGCGGGGGCGTTGACCCCCGAAACTCTCTCCAGGTAAACTCCAGGTAAAACTCTGTAATTATTATTTTACTACATGTAAACCACACAATAACCAAATTCTGAAAAACTCAGCATTGTAATTCTTATAGAGAATAAACATTGAATTTGAACTGAATTTGAATTTTCTCTGCCGCGATGGTTGTATGGGGTTTCTTATACATTCCGGGCCAGCTTTTTCGACATGTATGCCACTTTCATATTTTCAATGATGTCCTTCTTGAATTCTATCACATTTTCACCTTTACCAAAGGCGGACACTGGGGAGCTTTTTTTTTGGAGTCGGGGTGGCTTATTTAGCAGCTGCAAGCACTAAAAACGAATGGAATATATGGAAGGCTTTGAAATGAACTAAAGGGGAATTTTCCACCTCACTGATAAACGTGGCACACGGCGGGGTTTTTTAAAAATTGTGGGGCCCACTGGGGGGCCATGTGTATGAACTGGGAAAAACGACGATTTGCGGGGGGGGGGGGGTTTTCCAATTTTTTTGACAAAAGCGTTGTGATTTTCAAAAAATTAGGGATTTCCCGGCTGAAAAAAAAATGGGGGTTTTCTACTGCTTAATAATTTTAATTATCATTTTTATTTTTTTTTTTTGGGGAACTGGAGCCAAATCTAGTTCCCTGTTTAAGGGAAGACCCCCTTCAAAAGTGTAAAGGGTAACCCCCGTGGGCCCCCGCTTCATCTCGAAATTTCGTCGCTTCGGGAAAGGGGAAAAAACATCGAGGGGAGGGGATGTTTGTACCCAAAAAAAACCTAGCATGTTGGGGCCTTGAAAAAGTGGGGGCCCACTTTTATGCTTTTGGGAAAACACCATAGTGCAGAACAAAAAACTTTTTTTTAGTTAGAGTTTCCCCTTTTTAACAGTAGCAGAAATTTTTCAGGTCCCCCCTTCCCCCCAAATTTGTCATTTCCTTTGTATATATGTTTTTTTTAGTGTTGTTGCTATTTTTCCCTTCCGCTCTTTTTTTCGTTATTTTCCCTTTAGAAATGAATGGAAGTATGAAATAGGGGTAAAAATTCGTAACGGTCCCGTTTTCCCCTTAGAGATTACAGGGGCTTAGAGAACACTTATCAGGGGGAAGGGGATTTAAAAAAGGAGAGCTTTTCTTTAGACGGGCATTTTAACATTTATACATGCCCCCAAAAGGAACATTTATCCCATATAAAAAAAATTAGATCAAATGAAATGCCCAAATAATGGAAAATTTAATAGGTGAAATATCTTTAGGGGAAAAAAAAGGGAATTAAAAGGTGCATCTAAAGGGTTGGGGCCCCATCTTATAAATGGGTTTTTATACAATATGACTTTAAAAGGGGGCTTTTAAAAAGGGATAAAAAAAGTTTAAATGGGACTAAAAAAATTAAAAGTTGCTAGTGATTAAAAAAACAAAACCAAAAAAAAAGTTTTTTCCAGGTTTATAGAAAAAAAGTTTAGAAAATACGTTTGGGTTTCCCCTTAAAAAAAAACTTGGGAATTTTACTGCCCAAGGAAAAGGGAAAATGTGCTCCGTTTTTAATAATTATTTTAGATTTTCACTCAAAAAAGACACAAATTTAAAACCCCCCAAATAATTGGGGTTTACTTAGGGGGGTATGAAAAAGATAAATTATGTAATATCACGGGCATGGGCCAAATTTTATAAAATTGCCCGATTAAAGCAAAAAAAAAACCCCCACGGGCCCCTGATGTACTATTTGCAAGATTTTTTAAAAAGAGTAAAAAAATGGAATTTGTGAAACGTTGCCCCAAAGGGAAAAAGGGAAAACCCAACCCTGTGCACTTTACTTTTGCACTCGGTATCCCCCCTGGCAGGGAAATCGGGAAAAAAAACAGATGGGACGTGAAAACTGTGACCCCCCTAGAAAAAGCCATGCAAAAATTTTGAAACAGGAAAATTTCAAACTCCCTTCCTATAAGCTTTTTCCCCTGAATGTGTTTTCCTCTTCGTACAGGAAAAAGGGGTGGGGCTATAACCCTTTAAAATTTCCCGGCCCTACCATCTAAAAGGGGGCAAAAAAATACAAAAAATCCAGGCCATGGGAAAACCTGGGGGTAGCCACAGGGCCCCCCAAGAGGGAGAGGTTTTTTTGTGCCAGGAAGGAAAAAAAAATTTGGGAGGGAAAAGGGAGAAATTGAAAACCAAATCCGTCATTCCTGGAGGGAACCCCAGCGATGGCCTCCACTCCAAACCCAAAAGTTTCCCGATATAATTTCCGAAAAAAAAAATCCCCCCCCCGTACCAACAAAACCACCGTCCCATAACATTCTTCTTTGCAAAAATTTTCAGGGTTTTAAAGCCCCGCAAACCCAAAAAACCAAAAAGCCCTTTTATCCTGGGCTGCTTGCAGAGGCAAAGGCAATGTTTGCGGCTTTCACTGAGACCCATAAAGGTCACTTGGACAACGGGAAAAATGGATCCCAGGTTTCAACCTTTACAGATGTGCAGAAGTGAACAGGGGAAAAGGGGGGGGGTTGGGGCCCGTACATTTCAGAGGGATTGTTTTCCCCGAACTGCTAAATGGCCCCAAATGGGTTAGTGGAAGTTTTTGCAGTAAAGGTCGAGAACCCCAAAAAAAATTCATTGTGGTAGTCTACAAGCCTCCCGGGTGCAATTCCCCGGGGGTTCAGGAACAGCTGTTTAAAAAAAGACCACTGTCTGGGAAAAACTTCCAGCTCCTTTCACCCCAAAATCTTGCTCCCGGGGGGTTTCAACTTTGGGGACCTAAAATTTGGGGGAATATAGCAAATAATTGTTGCAGGAATAAAACCAGGAGGCAGCCTTTATGAAAACTCACACTCACACGAGCTTTTAAAACTCTTTCCCCAAAATTCAAAATTTTAAACCCGCAAATAATAGAGCCCACTAGTGGAGAATTTCCCCTGACCCCATCTTCACTAACAATGTGATTGAAAAAAAATGTCACCATATCAAAAACAATATTTCTCCATCACAACATAATTGGGGGTTCAGAATGTATGCGTGGAGCCCGACCGAAAAAATGAGACTAGTCACGAGGGGCATTCACCAAATTCAACTTCAATAACAAAAACATAAAATGGGACCAAGTAAACCAAGTCCTAACCGATATAAACGGGGGAAGATATTAAGCAACACGACCCAAAAATTATGCCCAGAACAGATTAACCGGTGGCACTCGTGTATGCACAAAGGGTTATTCCCCTAGAAAAAAGGGGGGAGTAGAGTAAAAAAAAGAAAAAAGACGGCGCCCTTTACAGGCGGGAAAAGAATAAACAGCGGCTAAAAGAGGTCCCAAAATACTGAAAAGCGCAGGGAGGGGGCACTTGGGCAGAGAAAAGCAAACATCGACTTAAGCTAAAAAATCCTTTTGGAGTCAGGAACGCGGGGAAAAACTAAAAGCCAAAATGAAATCGAAAGAAACCCAAAAATTTCTTCTGCTATGCCAAATCAAAATCGAGAAAAACGCCGTATTGGGCCCCCCACTTAAACAGATGGGCCTCACGATGGGGCGAAGGAAATGAGTGAGCTACTCAAGTCCCAATATGATCAGTTTTAGCAAGCGCTAACCAGACTGGAGTCGAAGATCAAAAAGAATTTTTATGAGGAAACCCCAAAATTTGATTAACAAAGCCCATCCCAGTTATCCTGCGCCCAAATGACTTCGAACAGGCGATAAATGACATGCCCTGCACCTGCCCCCGGGCCAGACTCATGGAACTTGTGTTCAAAGAACTGCAAGAAGCCCTTCAGGCCTTTTTTATCCCATGGGAGGGGCATGGACAGGGGGTCGTCCCTCGTTCTAAAAAAAACAGGGCATAGCCCCCCTCCACAAAGGGGGCAGTAAAGCAACGCAAAGAACTAAGCCAATAGCATAAATCCCAATCATAAAAATCTTTGAAAAAGGGGCCTAAAAGCAAGATACCCCCCATGTGAAAATTTGTTGGGGCCTCCAAAAAAAGGTTTGCCTACCTGGCAAACTCTGTTGACACCGAGCTCTGAGATGGGTACCTCAGCCTCACAAGTG
>NW_026467768.1:0-13498 GCF_026875155.1 Cherax quadricarinatus
TTTCCCTGTTTTTCCGAATTTCCGTAAATCTCTGTACACATTCGCTTTATACCAGGAAAGTTTTCTGTGACGGGTCTCGTACGATAGTACACATAATATATTCTTTCTAAGAGTTAATATTTTTTTTACTGCATTGACTGGAAAGCCAGAGGTAAACCTCGAAGAGAACTGTCTCAACGTATCAAGATTGAGAATTTGCTTTATTCCCTTTAGGGTTTAAAATATTGTTGACTGTTGGTGAAAGGTGACATGCAGCCTTAATGATCGTCCTGCAGTCGATAGACTTCAAACCCCATTAACCAACCAATTCACTGAGCATACATGATTCAAGCCCCGCGTCCGAGGAAGGTTTCGTCTTAGTTGTTAATAGTGGCAGGTGAGGGAAGATAGCTGCCATGTGTGTTGGTGCCTGGAGACTTGCCACAGCCACCCTTCACCCACTGTAGGGTGGGCCAGGCAATATCACGGTCAAGGTCGTAACTTTCTGCACCAGTTGGTAACACTGCAGCAGGCCGTTAGATCTTAGCTTAAGAAAGCCGAGAAGCCGTTACTTTGTGCGGCAGGTCGTAATATTATGTAACAGATAACGTTCTGCAAATGGTAACGTTCTTCAACGGGTCGTAACGTCCTGCAACAGATAGTAACGTCCTGCAACAGATAGTAACGTCCTGCAACAGGCCGTAGCATTATGCAACGAGTCGTACCTTCAACAGGTTGTAATACTGTGCAACAGGTCGTAATACTGTGCAACAGGCCATAACGTTCTACTACAGGTTGTAACATTGTTACAGATTACTGTTGTTGTCTGTTGGACCTATCATCATAACCATAATTTTTAAAGGGATGGAGGGGTAAGCCAGTGGACAGCCTCGGTCAGATGACTAAAATCTCCAGCGGCGGGTCAACATATGACGACCTACGTTAGGAAACACTTGTTCTGTTTCCTGACAAATCTTACCTAACTTCATCCGCAACTGAGTCAATCCCAGCACTGCCACACACCCGCTGACTGATTTTGAGAGTTCTAGTATTGTAACCCTTTATCATTGCTGCTGCGGCTTCCACCAACTATTTTGTAATGTTTTGCGACTCCGTTCATGTCTGTATTACCAACTCATTACGACTGTAACCACTGTAACTGTCGTAGTTAACATTATATGGATGCCCAGTCCCTGGACCCATATGTGCCTCTGTAATTTTTGACTGCCGCTCGTAGCATGTGTATGGAGTATGGGTATGGGGTCTGGAGTTTTGAGACTCTCTGATCGCGGGTTCTAAGCCCACCCGTGGTATAGTTTGGGTATGGGGTGCATAATGAAACTTATGAAACTAACTACCACGAGTATCACAATCAGTGTTGAAGCACCAGGCAAGTTACTGCCGGTCTCCTATAGACTTGCAACACCACCTCACTGTCCACGCTGTGAGTACTCAGTACTTACATTCATTACGACCTGCTGGTATCACTTAATTTAGACGGTATCGGCCTCAAATCGCGTACCGGTGTTTGCCAAAAAAGGAATTGGTATCGTCCCATCTCTGGTATTCATAGTGGTGACGCAGGATGCTACTAGGATGTTTGAGGATGTATTTGCAAGGTTCCTGTTACTGCATCTCCTCCTCCTCCTCCTCCTCCTCCTCCTCCTCAGTAAAAAAGATCAGACTTTTTTGTAATAAAAGTCTGAATTTAATAGTTTAGATCAATTGCCGTAAATAGAAGGGAATTATTTATTTGTTTATAATTGTTTATAAATGTGTTTTATAATTCCTTAAGACAACTCTTCTGTAGCTTAAGACAACGGCTTCTTTCCGTAGACAACATAAAACGTTTAATTTTAAACATTCTTGTGCTCACTGTTAGGACACGAAGACACGGTCAGGACACCGCAAAATCACCCGTGGAGTTCATGCGACTACGTCGATGTCTTCAACACCACATTAATATCTAAATCTTCTTTGCTTTTGACAGACACACACACACACACAACACACACACACACACACACACACAACACACACACAACACACCACACACACACAAAAGCAAGTCATCACACGAGCCATAAATGAGGCACTCTTCCTGAGTGCCAAGAAGCACACCCTGCACTCGTGCCTAAGCGAAACTCTTGTTTGCTTTGACCATCTAAAGATATTCTTTGTAGTGACCTTTTGTCGATATTTATTTTAGTTTTTTCATTATTCGTGCTCCACTCTTCTGAGACGAGGAAACGCTGAACAACAGAAATTCCTGATATCAGTAATTAAATCTGTTGACCTTCAGCAGTGTAGGTAGCACACACTGCTGCCAGTGTTGACCTGCAGGCCAGTGCGTTAGGAAGACACACACACTGCTGCCAGGTTTTAGACCTGCAGGCAGTGTAGGTACACACACGGCCTGCAGTGTTGACCTGCATGCAGAGTTTATGGTACACTGCTGCCAGTGTTGACCTGCAGCAGTGTTAGGTACAAACTGCTGCCAGTGTTGAACCTGCAGCAGTGTTAGCGTCACACACACAGCTTGCCAGTGTATGACCTGCAGCATGTTAGAATACACACTCTCTCTCTCTCTCAATTCTCTCTTCTCTTGCATCTCTACCCTCTCCTCACATCTCCACTCTTCTCTCTCTCTCTCTCTCTCCCTACTTCTCGTCTCTCTCTCTCTCTCTCTCTCCCTCTACCTCTCTCCCAGGTGTTGCCCACACTCAATGTATGTGTGGGTCGCAGCGTCTTGGAGCATTTATCCGTGAGTTTGGAAACCTCTTATATACAATACCGAGTTGCATGAATTACACCATGTCCCTTCGCTGTTGATATAAACCATGACCTCTCCTGAGGATATAGAACTGATGTCCTATTCTGCGTTACTCTACAGGAATAATCATAATTTGATACTGTTACTCTGGAGTATAAATATAAGTCTCCGTCGGTCAGAACGTGACACACACAACAAAACACACGACACACACAGGTAAACAAGAGAACTGTATACTAGAGCAACTAGTCACAAGACTAAGCAAGAGAGTTGAGCTCAGGTGCACCATAATGATACTTGAAAGATAACATAATATTTCTTTGACACGTGTAATCAGAAAGAAATATGGCCCAATAAGCCACTACATAGCCTAGGCAGAAAATTGCATATGGGTCAGAAAAAGGAACATAAAATGTTGGTTATAGTAAAAAAAAAAAATTATGGAAGGAAAAGTTTGGGTGGGAGCATGACATGTGCAAGAGGCATTAAGCAAAGTTGAAAAAAAATACGTCTCTGAATAAGCCAAATTGAACCAATCCTGATATTGAGAGGTATTTGTTTACTGCTAGCGTCGAGTCCTACATTGATGGCAGCCGCGAAATGTTCAGAAGATAGCTGCTTTTCTGCCTCCCTATTAGACATCACAGGGCCCTATCCACCACTGGCTGTTACAGCTCTCCCAGAGTGCATTATGAGAGACCTAGAAATTAAGACGATACCAATGACATCATGGCTCCACTTACAACATTGACAGCGTTCGCAATTTCTAGCAGACATGACACAGTATTAGGTACCTGCTCTTGTAATGAACCTCAGACATATACATTGATCTTTCAGTCGAATCACCACCTGTCTGCCAGTCACCCCACAGTATGAGTCCGCCATATTTTTACTGCTTAATTTCCAGCACTACTCTTAGCATGCGGTCACAGTTTTGGTAGAGATCGCAAAATGAGAGTCGTTTGTGTCATCATATGGCACGCATGACTCGCACGACTACTATAGGGATCACACAGATACACCAATCACTCTAGTGATTTCCACAGATAACAACAACTCACTCTAGTGATCACATAAATGAAATACACAACCGTACATTGGACGTCCTAGTAGAGAACTGGTGGCACTTAGATTCTCTGTTGAGACAGACAGGATGTTATTTAAATCATTTCACCATCTGTAAAAACTGCCTAGCTATCCGGGTACACAGTTTTTCTTTCCCGACATGGGTGCCCTGACCTGCCCACTTCGTCACTAACCTCCTCGCCAAAAAAAACTCCCTGAATCTGACCAGTGATTCCAATTCCTTCATCTTTTCCGCTAGCCCTCAACTCTTCTAAATACCACATGCGTTCCCATTTATCAACTCATCGCGCTTTATGGCCAATACGGGTGTTAGTGTTTTTCAATGTATAGTTTTAACAAAAACACTCTAATTGTTATGTGCATGGGAGAGAAGCAAATTATTCTGCATGTGACAGTAGTATAACTGAAAGAAGGAATTTATAGAATGCAGTAAACAGGTATTATCTCTTGGCAGTGTTTGTGTACAGCCAGGGCCCTCTTGGCTGAGCTTTTGTACAGCCAGGCCTCTTGGCTTGTTGTGTACAGCCAAGTCCTCTTGGCTGTGAGTTGTGTACACCAGGCCTCTTCTGTGATTTTTGTACAGCCAGCCTCTTGCTGTGTTGTGTACATCCAGGCCTCTTGGCTGATGTTGTGTACAAGCCAGGCCATCTTGTCTGAGTTCGTTTTGCAGGCCCATGGCCCTTTGGCTGTGTTTGTGTGCAGCCAGGCCTCTGGCTGTTTTGTGATGCAGCCAGGCCTCTTGGCTGTGTTAGTGTGCTAGCCAGGGCCTCATTGGCTGTGTTGTGTGCACCAGGTCCTCTTGAGCTGTGTTAGTGTGTGCAGCCAGGCCTCTTGGCTGTGTTGTGTGGCAGCCCAGGACCCTTGCTGTGTTTGTGTGTCAGCCAGGCCTCCTTGGCTGTGTGTGTGCACCAGGCCTCTTGGCTCGTGTGATGGTTGTGCATCACGAGGCCTCTTGTCTGTGTTGTGTGCAGGCCAGGCACTCATGGACTGTGTTAGTGTGCAAGCACAGGCCTCTTTTGGGACTGAGTGTGTGCAGGACCAGGCCTCTTGGCTGTGTTTGTGTGCATCCAGGCCTCTTGGCTGTGTTAGTGTGCACCAGCCTCTTGGCTGTAGTTGTGTCAGCCAGGCCTCTTTGGCTAGTGATTGTGGTGCATGCCAGGCTCTCTTGGCAGAAGTTGTGTGCAGCCTAGGCCTCCTTCTAGGCTGTGGTTCGTCTGTGCAGCACAGGTCGCCTCTTTGGCTGTGTTTGGTGTGTCACCAGGCCTCTTGGCTGTTATGTTGTGTGGGGCAGCCGAGGCCTCTTGTGCTAGTTGTTCTGTGGTGCAGCCATTCCTCTTGGCTGTGTTAGTGTGCAGCCGTGGCGGGCCTCTTGGCTGTTTTGTCTGGTTGCAGCCGGGCCTCTATGGATGGTGTTTGATGGTGCAGAGCCGGGCCTCTTGGCTGTGTTGTGTTGCAGCCGGGACCTCTTGGAGCTGAATGTTGATTTGCAGCCTGGCCTCTTGGCTGTGTTGTGTGCAGCCGGGCCCTCTTGGGTCTAGTGATTATGTGCAGTCGGGCCTCTCTGGCTGTTGGTTGTGTGCAGCCGGCCTCTTTGGCTGTGTTGTGTGCAGCCGGCCTCTTGGCTGTGATGTGTATGCAGCCGGGTCTCATGGCTGTAGTTGAGGTATGATCAGTCCGGGCCTCCTTAGGCTGTGTTGTGTGTGCAGTCCGGGCCTCTTGGCTGTGTTGTGTGCGAGCAGCCGGCGCTCTTGCTTGATGATGTGCCAGCCGGGCCTCTTGGCTGTGTGTTGTGTGCATCCGGTCCCTTGGCTTGTGTTGTGTGCAGCCAGGCCTCTCGGGGGTGGCTGTTGTTGTGTGCAGCCGCGGCCTCTTTGGCTGTGTTGGTCAGCCGGCCCTCTTGCGGCTGTGTTTTGTGCGCCGGCCATCTTGGCTTTTGTGGGTGTGCGAGACCGGGCACTTGCTGTGTTGTGTACAGCCAGTGTTTCCACACTCTTGGAGGGGGGTAACAAACCTCCACTCCTGCTCGTAAGGCCCGGCAGAGTGCAGAATGCCTTCTTATCCACGACATGAAGGGGATAAGTAAGGAGGACGACACTAAAGCCAGCCTCATCCTAACACTTGTGTGAAGCTTCACCTTCTCATGGAGGTGATGGTCAGTGGGGACTGCTCCCGGGGTGGGTGGTGCTGATAACTTGTGACTCTCTGGAAGAATGTTGTGACTTTTCATGCCCCGGAGGATAGCAAGCGGGTCGGGAGTCATTTGGGATACTAATCTCTCACCAAGAACCTTCAAGAGTAGGTGCGTGCCACTTACCTGATTGATGATTCCGGAGGTAAAATCCATTTCCTGTGACCTGGCTACAGACCACAGGTCTTATCACTCACCACCAGGTTATGTTTTGTGTTAGCCAACACAGTTCAAGTGTACCACAGGCCTGATTGATCCGAGAACTATAATATGAGAAGATTGGCCATTTCCCCTCTTGAACGACTGGATCTGTAGTAATTCCCTTTATATATGAAGGGAGGATGTTTAAGTCTTGGTCCTTTTACATTTGAGTCTAAAGTTCTCATGCAAGGTCCTGCTTTATCATTAATGGTATTTTGCCTAGTTGAGTCATCGTTTTGGGTTTTAGTATGGAGAGATTTCGGTGTGTAGATTTAGAACCCCCGCCTCTCTAGAATTATTCAGGTGTAAATTATAAGCTCCTTATGACGACAAGAGGCATGGTCAGGCTGTGCAAATATCTCCATTTTAAAGCCAAAGACTATTGACGAGTACAACTAACAGAACTTGATATCGCATCAAGGTCCCAAGCTCAACACCTTCCCCACTATTCTTAATGCAATATAAACCGAACAAACCTTTCTGGTATGTTTTCAAGATAATTTAAAAAAGAGTTCCTCCAACATACCTCGCCAGCCGGCTTAGGTTCGTTGGCCAGCAGTAACCGCCTGATTCATTAGGACTTGATGCACAAACCGAAGAGTGGAACATGTCAGGGTCCATGGGTTGCGGGAGTGTGACCACCAAGAAACATTCTTCAGTACGTTTCCATCGGAGGAAAGTTTTCAAAGGCCTTCAGGCTTCTAAATAATTTAGTAGCTTAGGTGAATAAATTTACCCTGGACAGTGACTTTTTTGGCTATTCTGGCGAGGATTATGATTTTGTCAGTAATGTTTTGAGTGTAGAGAACAACGAGTTACGAAGAACATCATTTTGCTTGTCCATCTGTTTATGAAGGGTCTCGTTATCCCAACATATCCATGTTTTCCTAGTTATGATGATAACACTTTATGGTAACTTTGAACATTATATCAGATGATCAAGTCACTTCTAATTCCTCACTTTCCTCATCCGCTCTGTTGAGTATCTTTTGAGTTTCATACTTCGTACCAGTTTTTAAATCTTTAGTTTTTACAAAGCGTGACCTGAAATTTGTCTTCTTTGAGCATATTGTTATTCTATCTGTGGGCCTCTGGAAGTCTGTGTTAATATCAGCATGGAGATTTTAGACGTGTTATTTGAGTGTCACACTCGTACAACCTTTAGCATAGTCAGGAGAGGAGGAATACCATTGCTGTGTCATTGTTCGTGTCGGATAAAAAATGAGAATGGTATGAGTAACTGTAGCCTATGAGGAACAGACACTTGTCATTGTGGTAGTCAGATTTTTATTTAGATGCTGGTAAAAGGTGCTCTGAATCCACATAATTGGAGCTACCCTCCTTCCTATTCTTCCAGGCACTCTATTTGACCCCTATCAGTCGAGATGCTCCCTTCAATGAATGACTATCTGCCATCAGTACGCCAGTGTATAACAGATGTACCATTTAATTTGAACCTTTCGGCCAGGCGCAACATTGATCCGGCGCAGTGTTGGCCAAGTATCCTTGTTTTATCTAGTGGCATTCAGTAAACCCTACAGAGAAGCACAATCATAGTGAGACGATGATGATTTACTTCTCGTGTTTTCTTTCATTCTACCATACTTGTCCACTACAGTACAAATGTCATTGGATTGAGGTATAGTGTAAAAACAACACACTCACACAAACACACACACACACACACATCAACACACACAACACACACACACACACACACACACACAACACACCACACATCACACAACTCACACCCTCACACTCTGGAAAATGCAAATGTGAATACTAATTTTCAAAACAGAGACAGGTCTCTATAGCTTCGAACTAATAGACCAATAACCCTAACCTCCATAGTGGGAAAATTTATGGAACAAATAATTGCCGAGGCAGTTCGTAGTCCACCCTTAAAAAGCATAAATTATCAACGAATCTCCAGCCATGTTTTACAAAGGGGCGTTCCTGCCTTAGACGAATTTATTAACTTTTTTCACTAAGGTATTTTAGGAGATAGCTGATCATGGAATGAAATGATATTGTGATATGGAATTCAGTAAGGCTTTTGACAAGGGTTCCCCACATCAGAGACACTATTGTGGATTAATTAAAGTCAGCATGGAATATGAGGAGAAATTTTTTCCTGGATAGAGCAGAGTTGACAAATAGGCATCAGAGAGTTTCGTAAATGTGGAGAATCAGAGTGAGGATAGTGTCACGAGCGGTTTTCCACATGGTCGTGTTGGGCACCCTAGCTGTTCACAAATCTACATAACTGACACTACAGATGAGGGCATAAAGAGACGACATCGTCAATTTTTGCCCGATGACAGCCCAAAATAGGACCGCGAATTCATTCTGACGTAGACATTCGAGCTACTCCAGGAAGAACTTGGAAATAGACTGAATGTCAGTAGGTCGGAGAAGTGTGGCAGATGCAGTTTAATATATGACAAATGCAAAGTTCTAAAATGTTGGGACATGACAATAACCATGCCACATATAAACTAAATAATGTAGATCAATAATATTACCGGATTGCGAAAAAGATTTATGGAGCTCTGGATTAGACAGTGATACTGAAACCAAGACAACATGCATAAGTGTTCCAATAAAGCGAATAGAATCCAGCTTCATAAAACAATCAGCACACTAATAATAGGATTCCTCTCAGGTTGTTCTTCACTCTATACAATCCTTGTCAGGCCCTCATTTAAATTATGCTGCACTGATTTGTCACCTTATTTACAGAATGGGGATATAAACTACGCTGGAAAATGAACAAAGGAGGATACAATTAACTCCCATGTATCAAAACCTGCCCTAACTTGAGGAATAACAATGGCCCTGAATCTGCAACTCTCTAGAAAGACTAGAATTAGGGGGGATATGATTGAGGTGTATAAAATGGAAGTACAGGAATACATTAAAAGGGGTGTAAAATAGTGTGCTGAAATATCAAGCCTAGACAGACTACGACCGCAATGGGTTTATTTGGAAAAATTTCCAGATTCAGGAAGGATATAGAAAGTAACTGCGTTTGGTAATAGAGGTTTGGTGGATGGATTGAAACAAACTCCCAAGAACAGTTTTAATAAGAGGCCAGAACGTTGTGTAACTTTAAAAATAAGGTGGATAAATACATGAGTGGAGATGTGGGTGGGAGTGGAGATTTATGACCTGATAGCTTGTGCTACCAATCGGTTGCCCGTGTTCCTCCGCAATAAGTCAACATTGTGACATGACCAACTAGATTGGTGCATTGGCCTTAACCCCGGTGGGAGACCATGGACCCTGCCCTCGCCATGGGCCAGAAGGCCTTCTGCAATGGTCCTTCGCTTCTTAAGTTCTTCTTGTATGATCTTTATTACACTACTTCAACTCTCGCACACAGCGCCGCGGCGGAGGGCGGTCCAGGTGCTGTGACACCGACCTCACCACATATAGGAGAACACTGGACACCCCTCAGCTCTGTAAACTTCCACTTGATCATGTTTCTTGGCTATGTAAACTTGGTTGATACCAGACTGGTGGATGCATACTTAAAAAATTAGCAGTGGCTTCCTCTATTACGGTTATAGTCAAATTTAACATAATTTGGTCGGATTCCTGTCGACACCTCGGGACATTTTGGACTAAGATATTTTATAACTGTCGGAATCCGTCGACACATCGGGGATATTTTAACTAAGATATATTATAACGGTGGATCCGTCTACACCTCGGGGGGAACATTTTACAAAGAATTTAAAGGTAATTGAAGACATCTTTGTTGTATCATGTACTTGTTCATCAGGATGTTTATTCCGCGAGGTATAGTTTTACCTCAAGACTGCGAGGTGTCTCGGGGGGGGGGGGTTGCACTTTTTTCCAAATGAGGGGGGACAGAGTTGTCTTTAGTTCCAGTAAACTAGTTCTTGTGACTATCCAGACTTCAAATTTTTGTTGTTGGAGAATGAAATCTGATATTTTGTAAAAAACATGTGTAAGACGCAGGAAAGTGACAACCCGAGGTAAACCATCAGTCTTCACGTGTGTCACAAAACATGATAACGAAAGGATGCTTTTTTAAATCCGATTGACAATGCAGAAATTAAAAAAAAAATACAAGAACAATGGTCAAGTTGGAATACAAAGTTTTATAGAGTGAGAATGCCTAAAAAGGTTTACAAAAAGAGAGGATGCCTAAAAAGTCAACAAATAGAGATCCAAAGAAAGTCTACAAATAGATGGCAGGCAAGCGCATGACTGGACTCGTAAGAGAGCACCCTTGTGCACTGCACGCTCCAATACACATAACATTTTTTTTAAAAAGCTGCCTTAAATGTTTGTAAATTTTCACAACCATGAAATAGAAAGTGGATCCAAATGATACACCCATTGAAGTTAACAAACTCCCCGTAAGAGACTGGTGACTAACGGGTAGCGGTACAAAAAATATATTAGATGAAAACTGAAAATTCAGCAACACTGAAATGTAAGGATCCAAAGTTTTTAACAATGAAAGAAATGAAGAAGCTTGACTGCTTTTGAAGAAAAGTAAGCGAGTGTGAAGTGGAAGGAAGCGAGTATAACACAGCCATCACTAAACAGCAGGACCGTCAAAGCAGTGAGGTCTGGTCTAGGACCGTACCTGGACGTTCATATCCCTGAGACTATCCACCGCTTGGTTTGGTTCCTTAACAGTAATTATTCAGTACCATTCATTGTATCCACCAACTGCATTTTATACTTCAATATTGTTGTTTTAGCCTCCTTTTTTTTTTAATTTGTTCTGAATATATTTTCCCCCCTGGGGGTCATTTGTGTCCCATTGTTCAGCTCTTTTGTTACGAAGCTTTTGTTAAACACGAGGGGGTTTCAAAAAGCCATAAGCCTAACAAAAAAGCAAGAGCGCATAGATGTGTTTTTTGTTTTTAGTGTGTGTTTTTAATTAACCCGCCTTCCTGTGTTATTGATGTGTGTAAGTGTACTGGTCAACCCTGTGATAGTGTTGGGTATAGTGTCAACCCTGTTTTATGTTGTTGTATTTTTTAAATGCCTAGCCTGTAGTTAGTGTTGTATTATTGTCACACAATAATTGCCCGAGACAGTTCGTTATTCCCCACCTTGAAATATGCATTAACCTAATCAGCGAATCTCAGCATGACTCACCGGAATCGAAATGACTACGATTGCAAACAAACCAAAGACATGACCACGGGTGGGGATAGAACCCGATAATCAGTGGTGTCCTCAAAACTCCAGACCGTTCGCGTTAGCACGGAGCAGCTAGCCACAATAAGATCTGGAGTTTTGAAGACTCGCTGATATCGCGGGTTCTATCCCCGCCCGTGGTAAGGATTGTTTGCATATCGGTCATCACGATTTCCGTGAGTCATGTTAACGCTTTGAGGGACTTGAGCTAGAGTACGCACGTGCCACGCTACTGGAGATTCCGACTGTATTATTATATAATCAAGGGGGAAGCGCAAAGACAACCGGAGGATTATACAGCGGCCTGGGGGGGGGGGATGTGGAGAAAGGCATTCAGGCTTAATTCGGGGAACAGATTCGTCTGTAAAAACTTGCATTTGTGGTCACAGTGGTGCCTATGCTAACCTTCCTATGGTGTAGAAATATACCTAGTTAGACGAATCTTATTGTGGCTAGCTGGTCCAGTGGCTAACGCGACGGTCTGGAGTTTTGAGACTGATCGCGGGTTCTTTCCCCGCCCGTGGTATGGTTTAATCTCAGCATGGTTTTACGAATTTATTAACTTATTTCACTAAGGTATTTGAGGAGGTAGATCATGGTAATGAATATGATATTGTGTATATGGACTTCAGTAAGGCTTTTGACAGGGTCCCACATCAGAGACTATTGAGGAAAATTAAGGCACATGGAATAGGAGAAATTTTTTCCTGGAGAGAGGCATGGTTGACAGATAGGCAGCAGAGAGTTTGCATAAATGGGGAGAAATCAGAGTGGGGAAGCGTCACGAGCGGTGTTCCACAGGGGTCAGTGTTGGGCCCGTTGTTGTTTACAAACTACATAAACGACATAGATGAGGGCATAATGAGCGACATAAGCAAGTTTGCCGATGACACCAAAATAGGCCGTCGAATTCATTCTGACGAGGACATTAGATCACTCCAGGAAGATTTGAATAGACGGATGCAGTGGTCGGAGAAGTGGCAGATGCAGTTTAATATAGACAAATGCAAAGTTCTAAATGTTGGACAGGACAATAACCATGCTACTTATAATCCAAATAATGTAGATCTTAATATTACGGATTGCGAAAAGGATTTAGGAGTTCTGGTTAGCAGTAATCTGAAACCAAGACAACAGTGCATAAGTGTTCGCAATAAAGCTAACAGAATCCTTGGCTTCATATCAAGAAGCATAAATAATAGAAGTCCTCAGGTTGTTCTTCAACTCTATATATCCTTAGTTAGGCCTCATTTAGATTATGCTGCACATTTTTGGTCACCGTATTATAGAATGGATATAAATGCTCTGGAAAACGTACAAAGGAGGATGACTAAGTGGATCCCATGTATCAGAAACCTTGATAAATTAGACACATGTGCAACTCTTGGGTATCTTTATTGAGGAAACGTTTCGCCACACAGTGGCTTCATCAGTCCATACAAAGGAGAATCTTGAACAGGAGGAGAATGAGGTAATCAGTCCCTCAACCTTGAGTCGATGTGGTCAGTCCATCAATCTTGAATAGAATACGGCATACGTGCGGAGAAGCTTATAAACCGTTGGCAGGAGAGGTGCAGCAGTCATAGGTGGTGTCACATTTGTTCAATGTGGAAGTAGGGTCGTGCCCAAGGTTAGGCAAGCGAAGAATTCCCAAGTATTTAAAACCAAGAAGTTGCAGTGTCTGACAGGTTTGTAGATGAATGGTTCAGAGAACAGACATGTTGGGATCTTAATACTTGGGAATTCTTCGCTTGCCTAATTCTTGGGCACGACCTACTTCCACATTGAACAAATGTGACACCACCTATGACTGCTGCACCTCTCCTGCCCAAAGGTTTATAAGCTTCTCCACACGTATGCCGTATTCTATTCAAGATTGATGGACTGACCACATCGACTCAAGGTTGAGGGACTGATTACCCCATTCTCCTCCTGTTCTTCAAGATTTTCCTTTTTATGGACTGATGAAGCCACTGTGTGGCGAAACGTTTCCCAATAAAGAAACCCCAAAAGTTGCACATTGTCTAATTTATCAACATGTCGGGGTTTTTGAACCATTCATTACATCAGAAACTTTCCCC
>NW_026467769.1:0-12262 GCF_026875155.1 Cherax quadricarinatus
TTGAGTTGGATAAACAAAAAGAGTGTACAACTACAAACTTAACTTAAATGCACAGCATCTCCGACGCCAGCCCTCTACACACCATGCTAACGTCACGTACTACCCCTCCCCACGCTTACTCTGCCGTACCCAAACATCCTTGGAAAATAAATCATTAACACAATTTCTTTATAATTACAGTTAGAGTACTTTACAGTAACCCCTAAATGCACATTATCAATTATAAAATTATTCCTTACAACTACAATATTCATATTATTATGGCACACTTCACCGCTATATGTACATTACGATGTCATGCAGAACCCTGCATAAACAAGCTTCCAAAACATGGTGTGCAATTGTAGACTCCTCACCACTCTTCGCCGACACCAAGCCTACGTCCTCGTCAAGTCCCAGTGAGTGTCACATACTCAGGCTACGACGTCTCCTCCCTCTCCACCTCCACACTCCATGCCTCCCATGACAAAGGCTTACGTTGCGTTTCCATTGCATACGTCAGTTCGTCCATAGTACCATCAGATCCCACCTCAGCTTCAGGTTTCCCACATCTCGTTGGACAGTCGGCGCTATGTGGTCGTACGCCCCACACATATGGCACGTACGCTTCTGACCTGAGTATGTTACGTACACCTGAGTCCAGAAGTCCTCCATTCCCATATAAAATGGAATAGGATGCCTTAGGGACATTTTCAGGGAAAACGTCCCATCAGGGAAGCCAACTAGTGGCCCATCTCGCCAAAGTCCCAATGTCGCCATGTGGATCGTCACATATCATCCAAACACCTGCCGTAAATCACTTTCATCCGCCTCGAAAGGTACATTACGCACCTGTGGCCAGGTGTAGAATCTTGATATGTCATGAAGACGGACACTAACGCCAGGAGTAACCGTCTTAACCACGTCCTGATACTTGGCCACCATGTTGTCATATGTAACTGCTCAGCCGAAACTTGACGAAAATGAGTGCCACACACAACCTTCAGTGAGACTCCATAAAGATCTTCATTAGCAATACTGTATGTATCCCGCAATATCGCCGTCAGCAACATGTTGGTATTCTGGGCAATAAGCACACCCCTCACTAATTCCAAACAGATAGTGTTCACGCGTCTGCGGCCACTCTCCGCCATGATGAAAAAAACTGTCACCTGCCACCAGGGTCAGAGCGCAGTTCCAAGTACGTCCTCTCTACTCAAGAGTTGAGAGACGAATATGAAAACTGCGCAGAAAGCCAGATGATTTCGGGAGCTACTGCGCAGCCTGTCCCGCACGGCCCAAGAGCGATGTGGACAATGTGAGTAATATAGTGGAAGAACAGAATGAGCAGGTAGGAAAAAGAGAAGGAAATGTTTTCTAAATTTAAATTATACAAATAGTCGTAGAGCAGACATAATAATAATAATAATAAAATCATAATAATATTAATAATATCTTTATTTCTACAAGTACATGAACAAGGTACACCAAACCTAGCCGACATTAATGATATATTACTATATACAGAAAGCCATTTATTATGCAGAGCATTTCGGGTAAATTAGGTCAGTTGCGACCCACACGAGTCCACTAACACCTAGGTAACTATTTTACTTATGGTAAACATGACAACCACTGTAAGGAAACACGCCCAATGTTTCCAATCCCTTTGCCGGGAATCGAACCCAGAACCTCATCTTGTGAAGCGAGAACTTTTGTCACAAGGACACGAGCCTGGAGATTAGTTGCAAATGCTGGTAACATTGGCGTATTTGCCATAACAAAGACGTGGTTTTAATATGAAAAATGGAGACATTCCTGCTGAATGTCACATTCAAGGTTTTAAATTGTTCCATGTACATAGCAACATCGGAAATGTAGCTGGGGTGGCATTGTATGTCCGAGATCACTTGAAGTGCTGCTTAAAAACTGGTATAAAGTCTGAAATACACACATTGTCTGGGTAGAATTTTCAGAGGGACATGAAAAATTTAATTTTAGATGTGATATATCGTCCCCCAAACTTGGATAGGGACCAAGGGAGACTACTGTGAGAGGAAACTGTTAAGCCACAAGGCACGATAATGTGGTAATTCTAGGGAACTTCAACTTTAGTCAGATTGATTGGAATTCCTTGACTGAGAATTTAGAGTCTAACGACTTCTTATAGGTAAGTTTAGGATTGTTTTTTAAAGCAGTCCTGTTAGAGAACCTTCAAGAGGAAATAACCTTCTCGACAGTTTCTGGCAAATAAGGAAATTGGAATTACACTGGAACTCGGTGCAGGCGACTTATAGCACTGAATGGAAGTATGATAGTAGGGATAATGAAGTAACGGTCCCCTGATTTTTCGCTTAGCAGATGTGGCATGCAAAGAGTATGTTACAATTTATTCAGCATATGTCACACTCCCATATAGGCTGCCTTCCAACCACAAACCTGGAGTTAAGGGTTTAACAATCAGAAGCAATGTGGTTCACCTGTGGTAAGCGAATTGACAAACTTGGCTAGCTACTGGTGGAGTAATGGTGCACACTCCCTGGCTTCTGCTTTGTCATCTGTCACCATGATGTGCACTTACTATTCCATCTGTACACATATTGTACATGGTGTACATGTATGCTCAAGGCATATTCCTTTAAGAAAAAAAGTAGATGTAAAATAGAAAGACAGGTGATCCCTCTACAGGCGAAGGAAAAGAATAACAGAGCGGCTAAAAGAAGCCAATATATCTGCAATGCGTAGGGAGACACTGATCAGAGAAATAGCAAACATTTGAACTTACCTGGAGTTTACCTGGAGAGAGTTTCGGGGGTCAACGCCCCCGCGGCCCGGTCTGTGACCAGCCTCCTGGTGGATCAGCGCCTGATCAACCAGGCTGTGCTGCTGGCTGCACGCAAACCAACGTACGAGCCACAGCCCGGCTGATCAGGAACTGACTTTAGGTGCTTGTCCAGTGCCAGCTTGAAGAGTGCCAGGGGTCTGTTGGTATCCCCCTTTTGTGTGCTGGAGCAGTTGAACAGTCTCGGCCCCTGACACTTATTGTATGGTCTCTTAACGTGCTAGTGACACCCCTGCTTTTCATTGGGGGGATGGTGCATCGTCTGCCAAGTCTTTTGCTTTCGTATGAGTGATTTTCGTGTGCAAGTTCGGTACTAGTCCCTCTAGGATTTTCCAGGTGTATATAATCATGTATCTCTCCCTCCTGCGTTCCAGGGAATACAGGTTTAGAAACCTCAAGCGCTCCCAGTAATTGAGGTGTTTTATCTCCGTTATGCGCGCCGTGAAAGTTCTCTGTACATTTTCTAGGTCGGCAATTTCACCTGCCTTGAAAGGTGCTGTTAGAGTGCAGCAATATTCCAGCCCTAGATAGAACAAGTGGACCTAAAGGGAGTGCCATCATGGGCTTGGCTCCCAAAGTTTTAAAGGGTTTCCCTCATTATCCATCCTGTCATTTTTCTAGCAGATGCGATTGATACAATGTTATGGTCCTTGAAGGTAGATCCTCCGACATAACCCTCCCAGGTTTGACTTGGTGTTCGCTCTTTTTTGTGGCCAGAATTGTTTGGGTACTCTGATGAAGATTAATTCCTCATGTTTACCATATCTGAGTAATTGAAATTTCTCATCGTGAATCATATTGTTGTCTGCAGCCCACTGAAAGATTTGGTTGATGCCCCGCCTGGAGCCTTGCGGGTGTCTGCAATGGAAGACACTGTCAGCAGATTCGGGTGTCACTGCAAAGGACGACAGGGTTTGCTGGGCTGACATCCTTGTCTATGTCGGATATGGGGAAATGAGGAACAAGATGGAGCTAGTACTGTGCCTTGTGGAACAGAGCTTTTCACCGTAGTTTGCCTCGGATTTTACTCTGTTGACGACTACCCCTCTGTGTTCTGTTAGTGAGGAAATTATAGATCCATCGACCGACTTTTCCCCTGTTATTCCTTTAGCACGCATTTTGTGCGCTATTACGCCATGGTCCACACTTTCGAAGGCTTTTGCAAAGTCTGTATATTTTACATCTGCATTCTTTTTGTCTTCTATTGCATTTAGGACCTTGTCGTAGTGATCCAGAGTTGAGACAGACAGAGCGACCTGTTCTAAACCCATGTTGCCCTGGGTTGTGTAACTGATGGGTTTTCTAGATGGGTGGTGATCTTGCTTCTTAGGACCCTTTCAAAGATTTTTATGATATGGATGTTAGTGCTATTGGTCTGTAGTTCTTTGCTGTTGCTTACTGCCCCCTTTGTGGAGTGGGGCTATGTCTGTTGTTTTTTAGTAACTGAGGGACGACCCCCGTGTCCCATGCTCCCTCTCCATAGGATGGAAAAGGCTCGTGATAGGGCTTCTTGCAGTTCTTTATGAACACAGAGTTTTCCCTGAGTCTGGCCCTGGGGGAGAGTGCATGGGCATGTCATTTATCGCCTGTTCGAAGTCATTTGCGTCAGGATAACATCGGATAGGCTTGTTTAATCAAATTTTGTGGCTCTCTCATAAAAATTCATTTTGATCTTCGACTCTCAGTCTGGTTAGCGGCTTGCTAAAAACTGAGTCATATTGGGACTTGAGTAGCTCACTCATTCCTTGTTGTCTTCTGTGTAGGACCCATCTTGTTTAAGTGGGGGCCCAATACTGGACGTTGTTCTCGTTTTTTGATTTGGCATAGGAGAAGAAATACTTTGGTTTCTTTCGATTTCATTATGGCTTTTAGTTCTTCCCCGCATTCCTGACTCCTAAAGGATTTTTTTTAGCTTAATTTTCGATCCCTTGCTATTCTCTGACCATGTCTCCCGGGCGCATTTCAGATATTTTGGGACCTCTTTAAGCCGCTCTGTTTATTCTTTTTCCGTCGCCTGTAAAGGGAGCGCCTGTCTCTTTTTATTTTACATCTACTCCTCCTTTTTTTTAGAGGAATAAGCCTTGTGCATACATCGAGTGCCACCAGTTAATCGGGTTCTAGGCATAAGTTTGGTCTGTGTTCTTAGTATATTTTCCCAGCTTATATCGGTTAGGACTTGGTTTACTTTGGTCCCACTTTATGTTTTTTTTTATTGAAGTTGAATTTGGTGAATGCTCCCTCGTGACTAGTCCTCATTTTGTCGGTCTGGGGCTCCAACGCATACATGTCTGAACCTCAATTATGTTGTGATCTGAGTATATTGTTTTTGTTTTGGTACATTTCTTATCAGATCATCATTGTTAGTGAAGATGAGGTCTAGTGTATTCTCCAGTCTAGTAGGGTTAAATTTTTTGCTGGTTTAAATTTAATTTGTGCAGAGATTTAAAAGCTCGTGTGAGTCAGAAATCGCGGGAAAAACTAAAAGCCATAAATGAAATCGAAAGAAACCCTAAATACTTTTTTCTTATGCCAAATCAAAGTCGAGAACAACATCCAGTATTGTAAGTTTATTCAGGTATAAGCAAATACAGTTACATAGATTATCATATATAGCAGCAGATGTGTAGAGAACCTGAGATAACCCAAAAAAGTCAGACAGTGACTTATTTCCATTGGGGTCCTTTTACCTTATTATAATATGAAGGTTATAAAAATTTTTCTTATTATTCTATAATGAAGATAACATCTTATTGTACTAAAAAGACTATCTACTACACGAGGGTCACTAAGACTATTTACAATACGAGGTCATTACTAGTGTCAGTGGAACGCCTTCCATCTGAACAAAAAACTAATGGAAAAATAAATAAAGAAACGACTAGGAAAAATAAGAATAATGACTTTGAGGATTTTACTTAAAATTTAAATAATAAAAAAAAATGGCCTTTGGTTCTTGTAGTTGGCAGGAGTAGGTAAGGCCCTGGACAGATCTTCTGATATTAAAGATATGTAGGTTATCCTGGGCGGTGGTGATAGTCCGATGTTTTGGAATCTCCTCTACCACTTGGTTGGAGAACCATAAGTAGAACAGGTAAAGGCCAGTAGTAGTCCAATAATGTTAATAATTTCCCATTAACAAATGTCTTGCTCCTTTATCTTGGCGTCTATCCTGGATGACCACGCCAGGAACAGAGCTGGTAATGAGAAAAAATAAACTGGTTACCAATGGTTATGATAATATAACATTTAAGAATGGAAAAGAATGATAAATGCCAAAATCATTACTGGTAACCAGCAAACAAAAGAAAGGAACAAACAGTAATACTCCTGGTAGATCACCCTACCTGATTAGGAGAAGAGTGGAGGGGAAGCGACTCTCCAAACTTCAACCCACACCAGGTAAGGTCAATACTACCAGGAGTAGAAATTTGAACAAATCAGACACCAAGAACTAGTTTCGCCCCAGCCTGCCAGAGGAGGGAGGGGGGGTTGCGCGACGCAACTCGCTAATGGTTCCTGGTTGCCTGAACAACCTTAACCCCACTCACGCCTACTTTTCCGTCACAACTAGGAATAAGTTAAAATTACACGTGTGTTAGCTAAAAAATGAAAAAATCATTTCCCTCCCTTTCTGTGGCTACATTCATCAGACACCTTTTGGTACTCTTCTTGAACTGGTTCATGCTATGACTGGCTTTGACATGTGCGGGCAGTCTGTTCCACTCCTTTAATACTGTACCATAAAAGGTGTTTGAATCATTGTCCTCATCGCTTCGGGGTCGTGTGGACGTGCTGCGCAGGCGCTCCCGATTCAGTTGATTTTCTGCACAGTTTGCCTGTTTTGAGCAATCAACATGGCGGATAGGCATGGCAGACGTGTGAATACTGTGTGGAACTAGTACGTGGTGCCCTAAGCAGTTCTACAATGCAGGTGCTACTCCCTACGATTATTCGTGATGTGTATGGGATACCCAATTTAGAGCTTTATGGTGTGGCTGTTAACGGAGTTACGAGGATTTTCATCAATTTTATAAATGCTGGATTTTACTCAAGCATAGTTGACAAGTACCACGAGAAGAGGATGGCCGTGAATGCAGCAGTGGAGGTATGTCTTCATGATGTCTCCAGCTATGTGACATACGTAAAAGTCAGGAATGTGCCCTTTGAAGCAACAGAGTATGATGTGGTTGGGGTCTTCCGTCGTTATGGCAAGATTCATGTTGCGGAATTGGGAGCGTGGAAGGATGGGCCTTATGTGGGACTGCCCGAGGGATCCTTCAATCTGAAGATGATGTTACGGCAATCAATTCCTTCGTATGTTTTACTGGAAGAGTTCCGAACGCAGGTCTACGTATACTATGCAGGACAGAGCCGGACTTGTAGGCTGTGCGGATCATTTGACCATATGGCAGCCCAATGCCATAGGAAACCAGGACGGAGGGAACAGAACCAACACCGGTGGATCAGCAGTTGGGTCCTGTGGTGCAGGAGACAGATGCGGCCGAAAGGCAGGCATCGTGCAGTTGGAGTGAGGAAGGGGAAATAAAGCAGAGGCGGAGACAGACTCATGTGCTACGTTACCTGTGGGGACGGGGCCTGAGCAGACGACGACGACGAACGATGACGGTGAGCCTGTAATGCAACAGGATGGAATGTTGGATGAGGTTTTGAATACCTTCCTGAGTGAGGTGGAGGAGAGTCTGGATGATGAGCAGCGTGGACGCTCATTGGAGGAGACTACAGTCTCATCGGGATGTGGGAAGACCGTGTGCAATGAGGGGAAGAAGCACACGGTAGTGGCTGAGGTGCACAGAGCGTGCATGGAAGAGGAGGTTACATGTGGAGACAGAGGTTCACACAAGAGAACAGCTGGGACGTCTGATATGGATGACGTCTTAACGCCCGGTCAGAGACCTGGGAAGAAGTCTTGGAAGCCCAGGTTGGATCTCCCGGAGAGTGGGTGTAACAGTGCTGAAGTACTGAAAGGTTCAAAGGATAAGGGGGGGGGGTTGGGGGACTGGACAGACAAGGTGACAAACGGGGCTCTAGTCAGCAACCAGGTCATGCGGGTGCCATTCCAAGGCGGTGGGGCAAGCCGCCTTTACTGTCATAATTCAAGGTTGTAACGATCAATGTTAATGGCCTGAGACCCGAGGTTAAAAGAGTATGGGTGGAATGGTTTTTAAAGAGATTTAATGTAGATATATGTTTCATTCAGAGCACAATTATAAGTTTGGTTGTGAGTTGTCTTTGAAAGGATATAAGTTTATGTGAGTGGCTCTTTGAGGTTTAAAAGGTAGGGTTGCTGTGGAAAACCAGTCCATTGCGTATTTTGGGGTGGGAGGAGGGGGGAGGGTCGTGAGGGTGGAGGGGAGTGGGGTGCAACGAGGGTTTGTTTTATAGGAGTGTATATGCCGGCAGATGGCAACGCACGAGTTAAGGAGAACTTTGTGAGGGAATTTTTGATGTACTATTTAAGGGGTTTACCTTTAGTCACTGTCATAGGGGGAGATTGGAATTGTGTTATTAGGGGTGGGGATGTGGAACCGAGGGGGGCGGGATGTATGTTGGGCATGTTACGTAATGTGTTTGGAGACGTGGGGGTTTTGGATGTTGTGTGGAGGGGTGGTTGGCAGGTTGAGTATACGTTTGTCAGACGGATTATGCTGCAAGATTAAATAGGATCTATCAACGGAAGCTGTACGTGTGTTGGGAGTTAGGACTTTTGATGTGTGGTTTTCTGATCATAGGGCAGTTATAGCAGATCTTGATTGGGAAGGTATGGTTAGGATACAATCGGGTTTTTGGAAATTAAATGCAAGACTCGTGAGGAGTGAGGAGGTGAGTATGGCTTATGGGGAATGGTGGCAAACTTTTTTGGGGTTCTAGAGAGGTAGAGTCGTGTGTCTTAGAATGGTGGGAAAGGCACGCTAAGCCGGGTATAGCAGGTTTCTATAAGAGGAAGGGAAGGGAAGAGGCAGGGTGGAGGTATGGTTGCAAAATTATTTTGAATATCACCTAAATGGGTGTTTATGAGGAAGTGGGGGGGGGGCGGCAGTACGGAAACATGGTGCAACTCAAGGACAGGTTGGCAGAGTTACATAATGGTAGATTTGATGCAGTACCTGTAAGGGCGGGAATGGAGGCTGTGCTGTGGGGTGATAAACCTTCGGGAAGTGTTTTGCGAGGTTTTAGGGTAAGGCAGAAGGATTCGACTATTTTAAACTTGGAGGGAAGTGAGGATATAGGTGGTTATACACAAGGGACAGGTACTGAATACTACAGAAGGCATGAGCAATTATGCTGATTTGTGGTTCCAAAAGAAGTGGGGAAAGGGGGAGGAGGGCGATGGGTATTGAGGAGGTGTGGGGGGGAGAGGTTTAGGGTCATGTGGAGAGGAGGGCATGGGGGTGGGAGGTGAGATTAGCATGGGGAAGTTGAGGAGGTTGTGTTCAATATGATACTGGCAAGGGACCGGGTATAGATGGATATCAAATGATTTTTATAGAATTCAATGGGAGCACATTAAGTACTGTCTGGTGAGGTCATGAATTGTAAAGCGACGGGAGGGACAGTTAGGACAGACTCAGCGAACGGGTGTAAATCGTATTAGTACGCAAAAAGCAAGAGGGAAGAGTATTGAGTGAGTACAGAGCTATTTTTGCTAATGTGTGCCGACTACAAGATTTCGCGAAGATACTGGGCAATAGGATGAAGAAGGTGTTAGGTGGGGTTATTCATAAGGGGCAGATGGGTATTCTGGGCAAAAGCATGAGAGATGGGCATGGCCACATTAGGGATTTTTTGGAGGGTTGCAATGGGGGAGGCTTTTGGGCATTGACTGGGAAAATGCATATGACTCTGTGGATAGAAACTTTCTGAGGGCTAGTTTGTTGCACATCGGTTTTGGCATGGGAGTGGTGAGGTGGGTTGATACAATGTATTCATCTGCAATGGTGCGAGTACAAATTAATGGCAGGTTGGGAAGGCCTGTAAGGATGGAGAGGGGTTTGAGACAGGGGTGTCCCCTGTCTCAAATATTGTTTGTGTGTATGCAGCATCCATTTTATGGGCTCGTTGAGGGGAGGGGGATTTTAAATGGGGAGAAGGATGGTGTATAGATGTGGTGGGGGAGTGGATGATACCACGTTTCTGAAAGCCAGAGTGGAGGGATTGCTTACGGTGGAAAGTGTGTTGGAGCTTTTCGGAAGGGCATCTGGCATGCGGGTGAACAGAGCAAAATCAAGTTTACTAGAGGTGGGTGCCTGGGTGGGGGGGGGGCTTGGGGTTGGAGTTTGGGTGGGAAGTAGTGGCTAGGCTAAAAATTTGTGGAGTTATATACATGACAGATGCGCAGGAGGCTAGGCAGGTGAATTCGGAGGTGGTGGTGGAGAAAGCAGTAAAAAGGTTAAGGAGTTTACGGGCGGGGGACGTCACCTTACAACAGCGGGCGATAATTGTAAATCCATTAGTTTATAGTAAAGTGTGGAGTATGGCTGTGGTGCATCCACTGCGGACTCCAGACGTACACGAGATTCAGAGGAGGGCATTACGTTATGTTTTTTGGTTTCGGGAGGGCATGACTAAGCAAGGAGGTGGTGATGTCGAATATACGCAGTGGAGGAGTAGGCCTTTTAGCGTTGGGGCCGAGAGTAAAGGCCTTATATGTGAAACAGAGGTTTGTTAGGGAGGGGGGGGAAAGAGGGGTTAGAGTGGGGAAAGTGATGGAGGATGTGCGGAGATGGTGGAGCAGAAAAGAATTAATTGAATGCTAGGATATGCTGAGGTTATTGTTATTGATTAGGGAGGTGGAAAAACTTAGGGTGGGGCGTTTGGTGACGATGAGCAGAAGGCCGGAAATCATACAGGGGTATCGGTTTAAAATCCCTTGTATGATTGGGGTATGATTGGAATGACTTTCGAAAGCTTAAGTTAATGCCGAGAGTACGGGAGTTTTGTATATAGATTTATAATGGGGATATTAGCATCGAAAGCTGTTTTGTGTTCAATGGGATTGGTGAGGGAACAGACCTGCGATCACTGTGGGGAACAGGAAACAGCTTTTCATGCGGTTTATTTCTGTGAAGAGTTGAGGGAGGTAAGGGTGTGGTTAGCGAAGGATTTTAGGTTGATGAGTGGGGGTAATGTAGAGACCCTGCGAGCCTTAACATTAGAAGTACACAGGTTCTCCAGAGAAGCGAAAAGGGCGATTATGTATGTAGTGGTGGATTTCCTGTATATTTCCTGGGGGATGAGGGACACGGGAGGGGAAAGAATTAAGATTAGGGCAATTGCGGCGGGCATATATAGAATGGTTTGCAGAAACAAACTTATTTACGGGGGACAGTGGAGGGCACGTTTTCCGGAGACCTACTGCAAACTTACGGTCAATGGCCTCATTCAGTTGGCTAGCTAATTATGCGTAAAGGACTGGTTTCCTTTATAAGCGGGTTGCCATTAGTTTTTCGGAGGGAGAGTGTATGAGGTAAAGGAGTTGCGAAATAATGTGAGGGTCGGGAAGGTATGTACTGAGTGGTGCTGTGTTGACATGTAAGTTTTGTGTGCAAGATTTTGATTAGCCCAAGATTTGTATAAAATAGGTCCTTGTGATTAAAAGAGTTATAGAAGTCACTGTCCATGTTAGTCTACCAGTTTTTGCAAAGATAATTTTTCTGGTATGTATTTTCGCAGTTTTTTATTGTAATTTTGTAGGGAATTTTTTTCCTCTTAGATGGGGTTTATAATTGTTTTTACATAATTTGTTTTCCATCACTTTTGTAATGTTATTAAGTTTCGATGCTGATGCAACGTATGCTGTAAAAATCTTGCAGTTGTTGATGCTTTATACGCTTATGCAATTTTGCGTAATGCTTATTTTTGTTATAGGGTAATGTTTTCGGATAATTACCAGACTTTGTTCTTAAGTTAAATCTCATAATCAGTTGCATGTATATATAAAGTTACAAAAATTTATGTTTGATCACTGCTGCGATCAATACGTGTGTGAATGATGTGGGTGTATTTATAGACGAGTTTTCATGGGGGGGGGTCCCCCCTCCAACAGTTTTGTGTGTATGTGTCAGATATATTATCATTTTGTATAATGTGTGTCAGTGAATGGTGTGTATGTATTTTGCGTGTTTCAAAATTTTTTCTCTTGCACTTGTGATATAATTCTTCGTAATCTTGTCCAGATCCTGTATTATTGTGGCATTTAATATTTTATACTACCTTGTAATTTATGATGTTTTAAATAAAATATAAAAAAAAGGCGTTTGAAGCCTGGCCACTGACTGTGGGTACTACAAAGTTGTGCTCTCTCCCCCTAGTACTATGACTGCTTGCCCTTACTTAAACACGATGGGTCCTATACAGATGACAACAAGGAAATGAGTAAGCTACTCAAGCCGCGAACCAGACGAAGTCGAAGATCTAAATGAA
>NW_026467771.1:0-12138 GCF_026875155.1 Cherax quadricarinatus
ATTTTTCCCCCCAAGAGCACAGTGTAAACACAAAGACAGCTTGACAACTCCCACTTTGTGTGTGATTCTTTATCTTTTAACTCCACGCCTCTTGCCAAGACCCTCGCATTTACTTCTCTTACAACCCCATCTATAAATAATTAAACAACCACGGTGACATCACACACCCTTTTCTAAGGCCTACTTTTACTGGGAAAAAATTTCCCTCTTTCCTACTACTCTAACTTGAGCCTCACTATCCTCGTAAAAACTCTTCACTGCTTTCAGTAACCTACCTCCTACACCATACACTTGCAACATCTGCCACATTGCCCCCCTATCCACCCTGTCATACGCCCTTTTCCCAAATCCATAAATCCACAAAGACCTTTTTAGCCTTATCTAAATACTGTTCACTTATATGTTTCACTGAAACACCTGGTCCACACACCCCCTACCTTTCCTGAAGCCTCCTTGTTCATCTGCTATCCTATTCTCCGTCTTACTCTTAATTCTTTCAATTATAACTCTACCATACACTTACCAGGTACACTCAATAGACTTATCCCCCTATAATTTTTGCACTCTCTTTTATCCCCTTTGCCTTTATACAAAGGAACTATGCATGCTCCTCTGCCAATCCCTAGGTACCTTACCCTCTTCCATACATTTATTAAATAATTGCACCAACCACTCCAAAACTATATCCCCACCTGCTTTAACATTTCTATCTTTTATCCCATCAATCCCGGCTGCCTTACCCCCTTTCATTTTACCTACTGCCTCACGAACTTCCCCCACACTCACAACTGGCTCTTCCTCACTCCTACAAGATGTTATTCCTCCTTGCCCTATACACGAAATCACAGCTTCCCTATCTTCATCAACATTTAACAATTCCTCAAAATATTCCTTCCATCTTCCCAATACCTCTAACTCTCCATTTAATAACTCTCCTCCCTATTTTTAACTGACAAATCCATTTGTTCTCTAGGCTTTCTTAACTTGTTAATCTCACTCCAAAACTTTTTCTTATTTTCAACAAAATTTGTTGATAACATCTCACCCACTCTCTCATTTGCTCCTTTTTACATTGCTTCACCACTCTCTAACTTCTCTCTTTTTCTCCATATACTCTTCCCTCCTTGCATCACTTCTACTTTGTAAAACTTCTCATATCTAACTTTTTCTCCCTTACTACTCTCTTTACATCATCATTCCACCAATCGCTCCTCTTCCCTCCTGCACCCACTTTCCTGTAACCACAAACTTCGCTGAACACTCTAACACTACATTTTTAAACCTACCCCATACCTCTTCGACCCCATTGCCTATGCTCTCATTAGCCCATCTATCCTCCAATAGCTGTTTATATCTTACCCTAACTGCCTCCTCTTTTAGTTTATAAACCTTTACCTCTCTCTTCCCTGATGCTTCTATTCCCTTGATCCCATCTACCTTTTACTCTCAGTGTAGCTACAACTAAAAGTGATCTAAATATATCTGTGGCCCCTTAAACATGTACATCCTGAAGTCTACTCAACAGTCTTTTACTACCAATACATAATCCAACAAACTACTGTAAATTTCGCCCTACATCATATCGTGTATACTTATTTATCCTCTTTTTTTTAAAATTTATGTATTACCTATAACTAAACCCCTTTCTATACAAAGTTCAATCAAAGGGCTCCCATTATCATTTACACCTGGCACCCCAAACTTACCTACCACCCCCTCTCTAAAAGTTTCTCCTACTTTAGCATTCAAGTCCCTACCACAATTACTCTCTCACTTGGTTCAAAGGCCCCTATACATTCACTTAACATCTCCCAAAATCTCTCTCTCTCCTCTGCATTCCTCTCTTCTCCAGGTGCTACACGCTTATTATGACCCACTTCTCGCATCCAACCTTTACTTTAATCCACATAATTCTTGAATTTACACATTCATATTCTCTTTTCTCCTTCCATAACTGATCATTTAACATTACTGCTAACCCTTCCTTTGCTCTAACTCTCTCAGATACTCCAATTTAATCCCATTTATTTCCCCCCACTGAAACTCTCCTACCCCCTTCAGCTTTGTTTCGCTTAGGGGCCAGGGCATCCAACTTCTTTCATTCATAACATCACAATCATCTGTTTCTTGTCATCCGCACTACATCCACGCACATTTAAGCAACCCAGTTTATAAAGTTTTTCTTCTTCTCTTTTTTTGTAATTGTATACAGGGGAAGGGTTACTAGCCCATTGCTCCCGGCATTTTTTGTCGCCTCAACGACCGCAGTCTTACGGAGGAAAGATTCTTTCCACTTCCCCATGGACAATAGAAGAAATAAAAAAGAACAAGAGCTATTTAGAAAAAGGAGAAAAACCCAGAAGTATGTATATATATATAAAGCAGTGCTGTCTATGAAGTGTGACCAAAGTGTAAGTAGGAGTAGCAAGATATCCCTGTTATCTTAGCGTGTTTATGAGACAGAAAAAGAAACCACAATCCTACCATTTATGCAAAACAGTTTCAGGTTTTTTTTTTCACAGTCATCTGCAGGACGGTAGTACTTCCCGGGGTGGTTTTTCTACCAACCTACTACCAAATAGTAAATTATTAAAAAATGATAGGGTTTTTTGAAAAAAAAGTGATAGGAAGTAACTAAAGTAAAAGAATAGGAAAAAAAATAGTAATAGTAAAGAATAGTAAAGTGAGTAAAAAAAAGGATAATAATATAAAGTGATAGCAATAGTAAAGTGATAGTAATAGAAAGTGAAAGTAATATAATAGTGATAGTAATAGAAAGATAGTAATAGTAATAGTGATAGAAATAGAAAATTTTTTATAGGGAAAAATAAGATAATATATAGTAATAGAAATGGGGATAAAAAAAAGTGATAGTAAAGTAATAGTACAAAAATTTAAAGTGAAGAAAGGTAAAAGTGAATAATAGTAAATAAGATGAAAATAATATAGGGATAGTAATAGTAAAAAAAAATAAAGAATAGTAATAGTAATAGTGTAAATAGAAATAGTGAATAATAGTAAAAGGATATAATAGTAATAGGATAGTATAGTAATAGGATAGAAAGTAATAGTGATAGAAATAGAAACAGTGATAGAAAATCATAGGATAGTAAAGAAAATAATAATAGTAATAGGAAGTAATTAGATAGAATAGTAATAGGGATAGTAATAAAATTTTTAAGTAATAGTAATAGAATGGATGAATAGTAATAGTGAATAATATAAAATGAAATAATACTGATATGAAGTAATAGTAATAGTAATAGTAATAGTGAAGTACAGTAAATGATATAACATAATAATAAAAGAATATGATAGTAAAGAATGTGATAGTAACAGTAAAAAGTATAGAAATATAATGTGAAGAACATAATTGATAGTAATATAATGGATAGAAATAAAAAAGTGATAGAAATGAAATATAATGTAAAAGTAATTTAATTGATAGTAATGTAAAAAAATAGTAATAGTGATAGAAATAGTGATAGTAATAGTAATGTAATATAATAGTGATAGTAATAGAATATAATAGAATATGAAGTAAAGAAATATACAGTAAAGTAATATAATAGTGAGGGTAAAAGTAATATAATATGAAAGTAATAGAAAAATTGATAAAATAGTAAAAGGATAGAAATAGTAATAGTGAAGTAAAAGTATAGTAATAGTCAGTAAAAAATATAAAAGTAATAAAATAGTGAAGAAATAGTAATAGGTAGTATAAAAAATAGTAAAAGTAATAGTGATAGTGATAGTAATTAATAGTAATAGTAATAGTAATAGTAATGTAATAGTAAATGAAGTGATAGATAGCAATAGTAATAGTAATAGGATGAAAATAGTAATAGTAATAGTAAAAACACTAATAATAATAGTGAAAGTAAAAATATAATAGTAATAGTGAATAATAGTTAGTAATATAATAGTGATAGTAAAGAATAAAATAGTAATATGATAGAACAGTAATAAAATAGTAATAAATAGTAAAGTAATATGATAGTGATAGTAATAGTAATATAATATAAACAGTGACAGTAAAAAAATAGAAAGGATAGAATAGTAATAGTAATAGTGATAGAAATAGTAATAGGAAAGTAATGTATAGTAATAGTACAGTAATATAATAGATAGTAATATAAATAAAGTAATAGTGATAGTAATAGTAATAGTAAATTAAAGAAATGTAATAGTAATAGTAATAGGTATAATATATTGTAAAAGAAATAGGAAGTATTAGTGATAGTAATATAATATAAATGATAGTAATAAAAATAGAAATAGTAATAGTGATAGTAATAGAATAGTGACAGTAATATAAAGTAATAGAAATAGTGAGGTAATAGTAATAAATAGAAAAGTGATAGAAATAGTAAATTGATAGTAAAATAAATAGTGAAAAAAAAAGAAATAGTAATAGTAATAGATATGCCCAGTAATAGAATAGTAAATAGTGATAGAATAGAAATAATAGTAATAGAAATAAAAAGTAATAGTGATAGTAATAGAATGTAAAGTGAAGTAATAGAAAAGAATAGAATATGATAGATAGTAATAGCAATAGAATGAAAGTGATAGTAATTTAATAGCAATAGTAATAGTAATAGAATATAACACTAATAAAAAGTGAAAGTAAATAATGTAATATATAGTAAAGTAATAGAAATTTAAAAATTAAAGTAATAGAAATATAATAGAAATAGTGATAGTAACAGTAAAAAATAGTATAGTAATAGGATGTGATTAATAGTAATAGTAATATAACAGTGACAGTAATAGTAATGAAATAGTGATAGTAATAGTAATATAATAGAAATTTGGGATAGAATAGTAATAGTGATATAATATGATAGTAATAGTAATGAATAGTAATAGGAAGTAATAGTAATAGTAATAGAATTAAATATGAATAATAGTAATATGATAGAAAGAATAGTAATAGTAATAGGATATTTAAAGTAAAGTAATGTAATAGTGCTGAAATAGTAATAGTGAAAAATTTCATTGGGGTTCGAACCGGGGAGGGGGAAAGTAATACTCAGTAGGCGGGAGTACATATATTACGGATAATGTGGGAGCGCCAAACAGCCGCCGGCTCCTTGCTCACTCCGTAAACTGATGCCCACAGTACCCATATGTGGGGGGGTTTTTGAATACGCTGTGGTCAGCACAATATAAACAACAGTGACTCAGCAAGACGGGGGGTAGTGAGTCATCACGGGAAACTGGTTTTACTGGAAAGGGGTTACTACTACGAAGCTCGGCGACGCTAACAGCGCCCCAACATACAACAAATACAAAGTAAGATGGCGGGAAAAACGCTTGGGCTGTTTCTATAAAAATTGTCAAATACACAAAAATTAAACTTTATAACATACTAAGTAAACATTGGAATGGAAGCTTACAAATGAAACTGTAATGCAATACAAGGATAATATAGCACAACTCAACGAATAAAACCAACGTTGGGATTACCAGGGGAAGTGAAAAAAAAAAATTTGTCGATCGATCTGTATTCAGTGATCAGGGATTCGGAAAAGAAATAACAAAGAAAAAGTTTTAACAAAAAGGGCAGATTCGGTGCACCAAACTAGACGTAACTCTCAAATGGGGAGAGAACATGAACCCAAAAAAAATTCGATACTGATAATTTGATACGTAAATTCATCTATCAGGTATTTACTTTTAAACCCCCAATCTGCGGGGAAAATTTGATAAGGGGCAGAAGGGGTGTCATCTTTTTGGGAGGTTTAAAACTCTTTACATTGGCAAACTCATGCTGTTTTTGAGCAAATCTGAATTGGGAAAGTTAAAAAGAACTTGGGGATTTCTCAATCCCTTTTTCGTGTACGTGGGGAATAACAACATTCAGGTTGATCGTCTGACTGAGTATCAAGGAAAAGTACGGATCAGGAGATTGTCAAGTCTGTCACATTAGTCGGTTTGGAAAATCATTATCCACAACAACTTCATATGATCTAAATGCAATTCTTTTTACTGACCAGTACAACTCTCTAACCTTTTACTTATTACCCGGATTGTTTCAAATACTCGAAAAGGACCAACAAAATTTTGATCAAGGCTTTGGCATTTCGACGTTTTGTTAAAGTTAGTCAGCAAACCTCGAACCACTTTGATTTGGGTGGCTTTTTCCGATGTTTGCGACTCTTGTAAATTTTTGCTGTTGATTTATGAAGTGTTTCACGGATTTTTCTAAAAACACTTTTAGCAAGCGGTACAGTTTCTATGAAATCATAGGGTTTAATTTGGTTTTGGGTTAGAATAAAACAACTCATAAGGCAAATTTTTTTTGGGGGGTTTTAAATTTTTGGGGTTTTTAGAAAAATTTGTAAGAAAATTTTACCATCACATAGGTATAACTTTCATCCCCCAAGGTTTCCCAAAATGTGGGATTGAAAGTGCTCTCAAACACAAGTACTTTCTATTGTTTTTCCGCTAACCCATTGTGGCAGGATGTGAGGAACAATGGGGGGATTAGAGATCTTGTACAAGGTGCACAAATTTTTAGAATCTCTTACAGAATTCACCTCCATTTTCTTTTTCAGGGGCTTAGGGGGGGGAGCCTGCAAAATGCGTTCTTTTAAAACCTTTTCACGTCCCCCGGCAGTCTTTCTGCAATAGGAAATAAACCCCAATACTGGGAAATGGTCTACCATAACACACAGATGTTTGTTGCCTTTGGGGGGGATTGGATTAGTTAACAAACTACGCAACCTTTCCCCCGGTTCGCTAGTATTTGGGTTACTTGGGTTGGGTTTTGGACCATTAGCATTACCCTTTATGTTGCATGCAGACACTACTTTCTTAACATACTCAGAAAATCGTTGCCATACAGGCCAAAAATATTTCAACTGGCTTGTTTTACTGAAAGATCCCTCTCTTCTGCTAGGAGTACCCAACTCGGGTGTTCGATACAGTAATTCTTTGGGTTTATGAGAAAGCACTGATGGTGCTGGGCTTCACAGTCAGAAAAAAGATTTCCTGGGCAGGGGTCAATCACACCCAAAACATGGATCTGTTCGTTGAGCATTCTTTACATCCTCAGCATAAAAGGGTCGCAGTTTTCTATACTAACATGTCCGGGTAAGCATCGCGACTACATTACTTGCCAGGGAAGTGTTCAAAGGGGGGATTTAACTCTTGGGAAATCAAAGGGCCCTCGGGTAACCTTCCAGTAGGTTGTTTGTTCTGGGAAAAAAGTACATGGGGCATGGGCTTCAAACATAACAAGACTGATAAAAAAAGTCCGGAAGTTTTAAAGACCATACCATTGCTAAAGCTTCTTCCATTACTGTAAATTACGTTCACCCTTTTAAGGGCTCGGGTCAAATTCAACTGCGTGTACTTTCATCGTCTTCTGAGTAGACGGCACCCATGCAAATTTAACTACAAGTTTTTCAGATAGAAGGGCTTTGAAAATCTGGAAATTTTAAAAATTGGGGCAATGTTAGCTTTTTTTTTTAGAGTTTGGAATGCTCTTTCTTGACGGAAAGGGCCCAAAAAAAAGGGGCATCTTTCTTACAACTCATTTTGAGGAGCAGCTTTTGGAAAAAAAATTGGCATGAAAATCTATAAAAACCCCTAAGCCCACAAAGGGCTTTCGGGATCAGCATTTTGGTGTTTGGAAAAAAGTACTGCAGTTACTTTACTTTGGTCATCGTAACCCCCAGGGTGACTACGTAACCAAAAAACTTTAATTTCTGACTGAAAAATTTACATTTAGACTTTTTGATCTTTAAACTGGCTTCTTTAAGCTTTCCAAGTACACATAAATCTTTTCAAGTTGAAACCACGCTTTAGACATGACGATCAGTCATCTAAGACACCCTAAGTGCATTACCATGAGCCCCTAAATATTAGTCATACCTGAGAACGTGATGGGGGGGACGAATCCCAAAAGCCATAGGGGGAAGTGATAATGACCCCGAGGAGTGGAGAATGCTTAGCTCTTGGCTTCCCGTGAAGAGGGGCTTGCCCAAAAAATTGTAACAAATCCAGGGTTTAAAGACTTTTTTATCTCCGATGTTATTAAAAAATCCCCAGTACAGGGAAATGGGAAGCGTCTGGAATAGTTTTCGCATTTTCTTTTTAAAACAACACTGGGGGCCCAAAACCATCCTTTTTAGGGGCTAGGGATCAAGGGGGCATTCCAAAATAATTTTCGGTGCAATAACTCCACATCAAGCATTTTTTTATCAATTCTCTGCGCAGCAACTTGTGAATGAGGGATTCTGTATGCAGGAAAGTGGGAAGGGCAGTACCAGTTCAAGTGGAAACATGGGGCAATAAAATCGTTATACCCATCTTCCCCTGGTAAGGCAATGCTTTACACTTTGTTCAACAGAGCAACAACGCTTGACTTACTGGGGGTCAGTGGGGGCTAAGTCCTTTTTCCTCAAATGGTGGGAAAAGATTGATCCCGTGAAGTGATAGGTCTCCCGGCAAAAACACCGACCCACGGTCAGGGGACACTCATCCCTACCTGAACAGGGGAAGGAAGTGAACAAGGGCAACAAATTGGTATTTGCCTGGGCGAACACTGGACCAAAGTATTTCTAGGAAGAAATGGATCTTACTTCCTTACAACAGTAAGGAGGTTTAAAAAATAGGGTTTTACTTGCAGGGAAACACTGTCAAATGGACGTTTTTACCCTCGGAAACCCAGGGGAAAACAACAGACCCTGGAGGGCACTAGCCGCGCAGAAACGTCTTTCTGCAGACGGCATGTGACATCAACAAGAGACGGCATTACTAGTTGCAAGTAATTGTTTTCCGACAAGGCGTCCCCTGTGGAGAAACTACTACTTGAACTAGCAGACATTGCAGGGATAGGCTCAGCACTCAAGGTAGTCAGAGCGTCCTCGGACACTTGAGGTAACTGGACACTATCTTGCAAGTCTGAAGGTATAGGTGGAACACGGATGGGAGTGACAGAATTATCAGTGCTTGACCGCTTGGGTACGCTACTGGAGAATGCATTGGCTTGTAAGGACTTAATGCGTACATCATACTCTGCAGCAGTATGACAGATTTCTGATCCAAGCTGGTAACCCCAAAATGGAACGATCAAGTCGTCAATTTGGGCATGCCATCTCTAGTTTGTATTAGTTGTATGTCGGGACGACATACGTTAGCGTCGCCGAGCTCTCAGTAGTAGTAACCAGTTACCAGTAACCAGTGTACCAGTAGATGACTCACTACCGCTGCCGGCTGTTTGGCGCTACCCACATTATCCGTAAATATACGTACTTCCAGCCTACGTGAGTATTTCTTTAACCAATCCCGTGTTCGAAATCCCACATGATAAAGGGTAGTAATAGTAAGGGAAAGTAATAGTAATAGTAATAGTAATAGTAATAGTGAAAGTAATAGTGATAGTGATAGTAATAGTAATAGTAATAGTAATAGTAATAGTGATAGTAATAGTAATAGTGATAGTGATAGTAATAGTAATAGTAATAGTAATATTAAAGTAATAGTGATAGTAATAGTAATAGTAATATAGCAGTAATAGTAATAGTGAAAGTAATAGTAATAGTAGAAAGTAAAGTGAAAGTAATAGTGATAGTGATAGTAATAGTAATAGTAATAGTAATAGTGATAGTAATAGTAATAGTAATAGTAATAGTGATAGTGATAGTGATAGTAATAGTAATAGTGATAGTAATAGTAATAGTAATAGTAATAGTGATAGTAATAGTGATAGTAATAGTAATAGTAATAGAAATAGTAATAGTGATAGTAATAGTAATAGTAATAGTAATAGTGATAGTAATAGTAATAGTAATAGTGAGTAATAGTAATATAGTGAAAGTAATAGTAATAGTAATAATAATATAATAGTGATTAGTAATAGTAATAGTAATAGTAACAGTGATATAATAGAAAATAGTAAATAGTAATAGTGATAGTAACAGTGAATAGTAATAGAAATTAGTAATAGTAATATGAAGTAACAGTGATAGAAATAGTAATAGTAATAGTAATAGTGATAGTAACAGTGATAGTAATAGAAATAGTAATAGTAATAGTGAGAGTAACATTGATAGTAATAGTAATAGCAATAGTAATAGTGTTAGTAACAGTGATAGTAATAGTAATAGTAAGAGTGATAGTAACATGATAGTAATAGTAAAGTAATAAAAATAGTAATAGTGATAGTAACAGTGATAGTAATGGTAATAGTAATAGTAATAGTGATAGTAACAGTGATAGTAATAGTAATAGTAATAGTGATAGTAACAGTGATAGTAATAGTAATAGTAATAGTGATAGTGATAGTAACAGTGATAGTAATAGTAATAGTAATAGTGATAGTAACAGTGATAGTAATAGTAATAGTAATAGTAATAGTGATAGTAACAGTGATAGTAATAGTAATAGTAATAGTAATAGTGATAGTAACAGTGATAGTAATAGTAATAGCAATAGTAATAGTAATAGTGATAGTAACAGTGATAGTAATAGTAATAGTAAAAGTGATAGTAACAGTGATAGTAATAGTAATAATAATAGTAACAGTGATAGTAACAGTGATAGTAATAGTAATAGTAATAGTAATAGTAATAGGGCATAATCAATGTCAATGAATATTATATCGTCCAATAATATAATTATAGTACGTCAGTATTCGTTTTCAGTTTGTCTCTTGAATATATCAGACGGCCAGTCCAGGCCTGTACTCACCTAATTGTACTCACCTAATTGTGGTTGCAGGGGTCGAGACTCAGCTCCTGGCCCCGCCTCTTCACTGATCGCTAATGGATCCTCTCTCTCTCTGCTTCCTGAGCTTTGTCATACCTCTTCTTAAAACTATGTATGGTTCCTGCCTCCACTACTTCACTTGCTAGGCTATTCCACTTGATGACAACTCTATGACTGAAGAAATACTTCCTAACGTCTCTGTGACTCGTCTGAGTCTTCAGCTTCCAGTTGTGACCCCTTGTCCCTGTGTCCCCTCTCTGGAACATCCTATCTCTGTCCACCTTGTCTATTCCCCGCAGTATCTTGTATGTCGTTATCATGTCCTCCCCTGACCCTTCTGTCCTCCAGTGTCGCAGTCCGATTTCCTTAACCTTTCCTCGTACGACATTCCCTTGAGCTCTGGGGCTAGCCTTGTTGCAAACCTTTGTACTTTCTCTAACTTCTTGACGTGCTTGACCAGGTGTGCTGCATACTCCAGTATGGGCCAACATACACAGTGTACAGTGTCTTGAACGATTCCTTATTAAGGTATCGGAACGCTATTCTCAGGTTTTCCAGGCCCCTATCGGCAGCGGTTATTTTGGGTTTATGTTGCCTACGGTGATGTGCTCGGTGTTATGGTCACCCCAAGGTCTTTCTCCCTGAGTGAGGTCTGTAGTCTTTGTCCACCTAGCCTATACTCTGTCTGCGTCTTCTTTGCCCCTCCCCAATCTTCATGACTTTGCATTTGGCTGGGTTGAATTCGAGAAGCCAGTTACTGGACCACATGTCCACCTCTCCAGGTCTCTTTGCAGTCCGCCTCATCCTCGTCCGATTTAATTCTTCTCATCAACTTCACGTCATCTGCGAACAGGGACACTTCCGAGTCTATTCCTTCCATCATTCGTTCCCCATATATCAAAAATAGCACTGGTCCTAGAATTGACCCCTGTGGGACCCCGCTCGTAACAGGCGCCCACTGTGATACCTCTTCACGAACCATGACTCGTTGCGCCTCCCTGTCAGGGATTCCCTTATCCATTTCAGTGCCCTTCCTTTTACGTGTGCCTGATCCTCCAGCTTCTGCACAAATTTTTGTGGGGAACTGTTCAAAGGCCTTCCTGCAGTCTAGGAAAACGCAATCTACCCAACCCTCTCTCTCATGTCTTACTTCTGTTACCTTGTCATAAAACTCCAGGGGGTTTGTGTACAAGATTTTTCCTTTCCCCTGAACCCATGCTGGTTTTCATTTATAATCTTGTTCCTTTCCAGGTGTTTTGACCACCCCTCCTCCTGATAATCTTCTCCATGACTTTGCACACAATACATGTCAGAGACACAGGTCTGTAGTTTAGTGCCTCGTTCTGTTTCCCCTTTTTTAAATATGGGGACTACATTAGCTGTCTTCCATTCTAGGTAGGGGCCCAGTTTTTAAAG
>NW_026467772.1:0-5000 GCF_026875155.1 Cherax quadricarinatus
GAAAGTTTTTCCAGTCTGTGTAGAGTCAAAGTTAGTCTGGCGTCGTCACACCGCTCCATGCCGTCACTGTCCTGGCACAAAAAAAAAAACGCTGACCTAGTACCTTGCATCCTTGTGACCTCCTCGATGAAGCAAAGCAGAATGTTTGTTTCTTGCTGTCTTAAGCAGAGACAACAATGTACACTATTTTTACTATGGTAATAAAGTGGGAGCAGGATTTTCCTTAATTGTCCTGCTAAGTAAGAGATGTATTGTCTCTTATAAAAAATACACATTGCAACACCGCTGCGGAGCAGAGGTCACTTGGCATAGCATCTGTGATCAATTACTCACTCTAGCAGTAAACAAGACGCTCGCCCCTTCTGAGTGGCCCCTCAGGGCTGAGAGGGTCTGGCCCCTCAGGGCTGAAAGGGCTGAAGGGGGCTGATACCCCCCTCCTGGAGAAAATTTCTCCACACACACACACACATACACACACACATACACACACACACACACACACACAATCGCTACCTAGTAGCGACCAGTGAAGAGGCGAGGCCAGGAGCTATGACTCGACCTCTGTAGCCTGTTACCCACAGGCTGCAAGTCTGTGGGTAACAGGTAGCCTTAAATTTTTTTCTTTTTCTTTCTAGAGTGTGGAAGTACCTTTTATTTTTTTAGTAAGGAAACACGTTGCTACCATCCACAAGTGCCTTGAATCTACTCCCTGCTGTCTCTCCCTATGCAATTTTGTCGAGCAGTGCCAGCAGGGTAGGGTGGAAGAGAGGATAGGCGGTTCATCAGCTGTGTTTTTTATTAGTGCCATGGCGCATGCTACCCATCTGATGGATTATGACAGACCCCAGCTGTAACAGTGCTCTGGGGTTGGGATGTAGAGTGCTCTGAGTACGTCATTTTTCTTCAGTGTGCATCACATTTTAATCACACTTCCTGTATACCATCAATAGTTAGCTTAAAACACCTTAGCTTATTGCTGGTTCCAGTGGAAAAGTTTGAATTGACATTCATATGAAACTAAGATTTGCACAATTAACCAATCAGAGAAGGGGAGTGAACTCCAGGCTAGCTTACCTCATGATCAGAGACAGCCCTGGAAGTCAGTTCCTCATTCATTCTCAGCTAATTAACATTTAAGAGAGTTCTGTCCTCTTTATGGGTGAAAGTATTCTCAGTCTTGCTCTCTTTCACTCTCTTTCTATAATCTGCGATTACCTGAGACTTTCTTGCCAAAATAGCCTGATAAACTTACGTCAAAACTAGTTCACATCACATACCTCCATCTCAGGCCACTTCAGTCTCTGTTATTTATTCTCACAGCCAGATACAACCAGAAAAAAAGGAAAATATTGACCGAGTGCCCACCTTCTCACCATACCTTGCCATCAAGTATTATACATCGCTCTCTCCCTTGTTGACTCGTTCGTCACTCATTATTTACATACTCTTCATTAATGATAATTCTAGAGAAAACCACAAAGCTTCTAATCCAAGTTATGGTAGTAAAGTTGGTTAGGCACAAACAGTTCGTGTGATTGGATAAGAACATCCCATCGCTATAGGCACTATTTCTGCTGCATGAAATAAAAGGAGTGAGCATATATCTTTTGAATAATTTTATCAACAAAAACAGATCAATTACATAGACATAAGCTTAAAAAAAAAAACTTAGTAACAGAAACATTACTTAAATTCAGGCAGACGGGGAACACATTCGTTAATTAAGCCTAAAAATGTAAGAAATTAGTTACTTTATCTGCCATACCCTGTCTCATTCAGAGACAATTATAACTGCTACAACTACCTACATTATGCTGGCCTCATCTCAGAATGGCAGCTAGAAATGTCCGTGCATCTCGGATCTCATTCATGACCTGACCAAGCTGCTAAGCCACCAGATCAGTGACCAATCCTGATATTTCTGTTTCAAGTATCTTTCGTTGAGATATCGGCGGGTTATTAAAAAAGCATAACAGTCGTGTTCCATATCACATCCATCAACATCGATGACACTGAAAATAAGCATCTTCCCACCACGTAGTAGAGAAAGAGCGAGAGCGAGAAGAGGAGAGAGAGGAGAGGAGAGAGAGAGGAGAGAGAGAGAGAGAGAGAGAGAGAGAGAGAGAGAGAGAGAGAGAGAGAGAGAGAGAGAGAGAGAGAGAGAGAGAAAGACTAATTCACTCAAGAACTATGAAAAAAGGAGAGAGATAGAGAGAAAGAGGTGGTCACGAAACATCAATCCGTCTTCATTTGCCAAGCCTCGTAATTATAACCTGGATGACTTTAAATCAATATGTACTCACTTGCTGCCCTCGCCTACCTCACTTACCTTCCCACACATATTGACTTTCTTTCTCACCTCTTACAAGTCCGGGGATCGAGTTTCAGAATGTCTCAAGAGACTTTTTTTTTTCAATTTTTGTTCCTGACTTCCATATATACACACACAACATACACACACACACACACACACACACACACACACACACACACACACACACACACACACACACACACACACACAACACACACACACACACACACACACACACACACACACACACACACAACACACACACACACACACACACATATATATATATATTATATATTATATATATATATATATATATATTATATATATATATATATATATATATATGAAGATTGAGACACTTATGCAACATATGGGAATCTTTATTCAGGAAACGTTTCGCCACACAGTGGCTTCATCAGTCCGATACAAAGTAGAAAGGCGTAAGGAGAGGAGGAGTTTGAGGTAATCAGTCCCTCAGCCTGGAGTCGATGTGTTCAGTCCATCAATCTTGTAGAATGTACAGCATAGGGCCGTAGACGTGGCTTATGTACTGTAGTGAGGAGGTGAGGCGAAGCAGGAGGAGGTGAGGTCATAGTGGTACCATCCACTAGTCGAAGTATACATATATAAATATATATATATATATATATATATATATATAAAATATATATATATATATATTATATATATATATATATATATATATATATATTCATATATATATATATTATACATATATATATATACATCATATATATATATATATATATATATATATATATATATATATATTATATATATATATATATATATATATTATATATATATATATATATGTATTATATATTATATATAATATATATATATATATATATATATATATATTATATATATATATATATATATATATATATATATATATATATATATATTTATGTTGTGAATGTTTTGTCAGAACAGGCGAAATGTTCACAAACACTAATCTCTGTCGAGGGAGACTCGTATCTATGAACCTTGGAAGAAGGTACGCAGTGCTGGGTGCGAAGATACTGGACCAGTGTGGCACGGTGAGTAGAGCACCGTTTGTGGCTACAATATATATACTGGTCGCCGTTGCCCAGCGGTGAGAGTAGCGTCTCTCATTGCTGAGGTCCAGGTAATAAACCCTGGACATTAAGATAATAAAAAATTCTGTTGGAGTGTAAGCAGGGTAATATTTAGTGAAGGGATTCAGGGAAACCGGTTGTTTTTATATAGTCGGACTTGAGTCCTCGAAATGGGAAATACAATGCCTGCACTCTAAAGGAGGGGTTTGGGATATTAGCAGTTTGGAGGGATATGTTATGTCTCTTTATACGTATATGCTTCTAAACTGTTGTGTTCTGAGCACCTCTGCAAAAACAGTGATTATGTGTGAGTGAGGTGAAAGAGTAGAATGATGATGAAAGTATTTTCCTTTTGGGGATTTTCTTTCTTTTTGGGTCACCCTGCTTCTGTGGGAGACGGCCGACTTGATAATATATATATATATATATATATATATATTATATATATATATATATATATATATATAACAAACACTGCACTAGCCAAGGAGTCGAACCCATGCTATTTTGGCCCGCCTCATGGTGAGAGAAAACGTATAATGCTTTAGACCACTAGACCACACAATCCTAACAATAGTGCATCCAGCCAAGCTATATGTTATACCCACTATCGACTCCTTGGCTAGTGCAGTGTTGTTATTGATCAATGCCACTCCTTTCGTGGTTACAATAGTTATATATATATATATATATATATATATATTATATATATAATATAATATTATATATATATATATATATTATATATATATATATATATTATATATAAACAGATGATTGCTGATGTTATGAATGAAAAGAAGTTGGATGTCCTGGCCCTAAGCGAAAACCAAGCTGAAAGGGGTAGGAGAGTTTCAGTGGGGGGAAATAAATGGGATTAAATCTGGAGTATCTGAGAGAGTTAGAGCAAAGGAAGGGGTAGCAGTAATGTTTAAATGATCAGTTATGGAAGGAGAAAAGAGAATATGAATGTGTAAATTCAAGAATTATGTGGATTAAAGTAAAGGTTGGATGCGAGAAGTGGGTCATAATAAGCGTGTATGCACCTGGAGAAGAGAGGAATGCAGAGGAGAGAGAGAGATTTTGGGAGATGTTAAGTGAATGTATAGGAGCCTTTGAACCAAGTGAGAGAGTAATTGTGGTAGGGGACTTGAATGCTAAAGTAGGAGAAACTTTTAGAGAGGGTGTGGTAGGTAATTTTGGGGTGCCAGGTGTAAATGATAATGGGAGCCCTTTGATTGAACTTTGTATAGAAAGGGGTTTAGTTATAGGTAATACATATTTAAGAAAAAGAGGATAAATAAGTATACACGATATGATGTAGGGCGAAATGACAGTAGTTTGTTGGATTATGTATTGGTAGATAAAAGACTGTTGAGTAGACTTCAGGATGTACATGTTTATAGAGGGGCCACACATATATCAGATCACTTTCTAGTTGTAGCTACACTGAGAGTAAAAGGTAGATGGGATACAAGGAGAATAGAAGCATCAGGGAAGAGAGAGGTGAAGGTTTATAAACTAAAAGAGGAGGCAGTTAGGGTAAGATATAAACAGCTATTGGAGGAAAGATGGGC
>NW_026467772.1:10000-12998 GCF_026875155.1 Cherax quadricarinatus
TAATTTCATCAGAGGATAAATCAAAATTTTTCAAAGTTACAAAAAGGCTTTTGCAATTTCAACTTATTAAGTTTTTTTGAAGTTGCAAAAATTAGGCCAAAACTAAAAGCAGCAGTTGTATGTTTGTCTAAAATTTCATCTGATAAGTTAATTACAAAATTGTTATTAGCATGCTTTGTCCAATCACTATTTTCAATTAAAATGTCTAATTTTCTTTTTAGTTTGCTCCTGAGTTCATTACAAATTCTTCTGAGTTTATTATAGCAATGATCCAACATACTGTGTTTCCATTCTGATGGAATGGCCTGATTAAAAGAGTATTTTTTGTTTTTTCAATATTTTGAATGCTTCTTCTCCTGTATTTAGTTATTTCAATATGTTTCTGAAGAATAATTCTCATAAAATCCATCAAAAGGACGATCTCTCATGTCAAGGAGTCTATTGGGTAAAAGAGACTTGGGCAGAACTTGTTCATTTAAACAATTTTTTAAAAAAATTTAAATCGAATTTTTAACTTGTGGGACTTGATCAGTGCAGAAGAAACTGTGAAACAAAAGATAAAATGATTAGGAAAGCTTATCGAGAACATTCTGAAGAGTTGTGTTTTATCCATTAATGCAATAAGATCACAGTAAACAGGTGATTTCAAAATATGCAAAACAGCCACTCTGAAAGAATAGAGAAATTCCAAGTGTTTCGTGACTACTCACATTATCAAGGAAACTATGAAAGTGAAGCATCCAAGGAAGCTATATAAGGGGTCCGGCCAGCACCTCACTATCAGATCCCACAACGGTTAAACACCTGACGCGCAAGTCCCACAAGTTAAAAATTCGACTTAATTTCTTAAAAAATTGTTTAAATGAACAAGTTCTCCCCAAGTCTCTTTTACCCAATAGATCCTTGACATGAGAGATCGTCCTTTTTATGATTTTTTGAGAATTATTCTTCAGAAACATATTGAAATAACTAAAAATACAGGAGAAGGAAGCATTCAAAAAATTGGGGAAACAAAAAATACTCTTTTAATCAGGCCATTCCATTCAGAATGGAAACACAGTATGTTGGATCATTGCTATAATAAACTCAGAAGAATTTGTAATGAACTCAAGAGCAAACTACAAAGAAAATTAGACATTTTAATTGAAAATAGTGATTGGACAAAGCAAGCTAATAACAATTTTGTAATTAACTTATCAGATGAAATTTTAGACAAACATACAACTGCTGCTCTAGGTTTTGGCCTAAGTTTTGCAACTTCAAAAAAACTTAATAATGTTGAAATTGTGATGAATGGTTTGAAAAACCGACAAGTTGAAGATTGAGACACTTATGCAGCATATGGGAATCTTTATTCAGGAAACGTTTCGCCACGCAGTGGCTTCATCAGTCCAATACAAAGAAGGCATAAGGAGAGGAGAAGAATGAGGTAATCAGTCCCTCAACCTGGAGTCGATGTGTTCAGTCCATCAATCTTGTAGAATGTACAGCATAGGGCCGTAGACGTGGCTTATATACTGTAGAGATGTGAGGTGAAGCAGGTGGAGGCGGGGTCATAGTGGTACCATCCACTAGTCGAAGTAGGTCTTCGTCCAAAGGTTGAACAAGTGTTGAAGAATTCTTTGTAACAAGATCCCATGATGCTGCTGTGTCTGACAGTTGTGATGAATGGTTTGAAAAACCGACAAGTTGAAGATTGAGACACTTATGCAGCATATGGGAATCTTTATTCAGGAAACGTTTCGCCACGCAGTGGCTTCATCAGTCCAATACAAAGAAGGCGTAAGGAGAGGAGGAGAATGAGGTAATCAGTCCCTCAACCTGGAGTCGATGTGTTCAGTCCATCAATCTTGTAGAATGTACAGCATAGGGCCGTAGACGTGGCTTATATACTGTAGAGATGTGAGGTGAAGCAGGTGGAGGCGGGGTCATAGTGGTACCATCCACTAGTCGAAGTAGGTCTTCGTCCAAAGGTTGAACAAGTGTTGAAGAATTCTTTGTAACAAGATCCCATGATGCTGCTGTGTCTGACAGTTGTGATGAATGGTTTGAAAAAACCGACAAGTTGAAGATTGAGACACTTATGCAGCATATGGGAATCTTTATTCAGGAAACGTTTCGCCATGCAGTGGCTTCATCAGTCCAATACAAAGAAGGCGTAAGGAGAGGAGGAGAATGAGGTAATCAGTCCCTCAACCTGGAGTCGATGTGTTCAGTCCATCAATCTTGTTGAATGTACAGCATAGGGCCGTAGACGTGGCTTATATACTGTAGAGATGTGAGGTGAAGCAGGTGGAGGCGGGGTCATAGTGGTACCATCCACTAGTCGAAGTAGGTGTTCGTCCAAAGGTTGAACAAGTGTTGAAGAATTCTTTGTAACAAGATCCCATGATGCTGCTGTGTCTGACAGTTGTGATGAATGGTTTGAAAAACCGACAAGTTGAAGATTGAGACACTTATGCAGCATATGGGAATCTTTATTCAGGAAACGTTTCGCCACGCAGTGGCTTCATCAGTCCAATACAAAGAAGGCGTAAGGAGAGGAGGAGAATGAGGTAATCAGTCCCTCAACCTGGAGTCGATGTGTTCAGTCCATCAATCTTGTAGAATGTACAGCATAGGGCCGTAGACGTGGCTTATATACTGTAGAGATGTGAGGTGAAGCAGGTGGAGGCGGGGTCATAGTGGTACCATCCACTAGTCGAAGTAGGTGTTCGTCCAAAGGTTGAACAAGTGTTGAAGAATTCTTTGTAACAAGATCCCATGATGCTGCTGTGTCTGACAGTTGTGATGAATGGTTTGAAAAAACCGACAAGTTGAAGATTGAGACACTATGCAGCATATGGGAATCTTTATTCAGGAAACGTTTCGCCACGCATGGCTTCATCAGTCCAATACAAAGAAGCCGTAAGGAGGGGGAGGAGAATGAGGTAATCAGTCCCTCAACCTGGAGTCGATGTGTTCAGTCCAAATTAATCTTGTAGAATGTACAGCATAG
>NW_026467773.1:0-12900 GCF_026875155.1 Cherax quadricarinatus
GTTGCACGGGTTCCCAAAGGGGGAAGCCCAAAGGGGGCTAAAGCAGGCTTGGAGTGAAGATCAGGATATATGCTGCAACACCAAGTAAGTTAGTCCTTTATAGTCATGCAGGCGAGGTTTCTTGCAATACCAATCATTTGTGAAAAAAATCTGTCCTATAACCACTTGTGAGGCTGAGGTACCCATCTCAGAGCTCGTGTCAACAGAGTTTGCCAGGGTAGGGGGACTCACTTGGAGGCAGCCCAGACAAATTTTCACACACCCCGTTATCGGCCCTTCCAAAACGAATCGATCATGCTCTGTCAACTCACACTGCACAAACCTTCCAATTGACTGTAATGCTTTTTTTGCTTATTCCCACACTTGCGCTTTCAACTTAACCCAAGCATCAATATCCCACTCATACCCTCAGTCGTCGTCAACACCTGATCCACTTTATACCCTTGCAAAACCTACCTGATCATTCAACCCCATTAACTCCATTGCCTTGCGACGTCTGTGTTGACTCCGCAACACACACGCCGAGGGCCGATCTCCCCACAAAACCTCCTCAATCCCCCCCTTTAAAGGGTCTTTCCCCATAAAAACCTCTCATTTTGTAAATTCCCGATATTTTCCTTCAAACTTTCAATTTCAATAACAGGATAATTAGCATTAATTTGTGCATAACATTCGCGCAACTGCCCTCTAAAAAATTTTTGAAAACCGTATTGTATCTGATTATATCTCTTTCCCTCGATTAATATAATATTCCTTAATACTTTTTTTTAGCTATCGTTTCCCACCAATTAACCATGGCAACCATCCCCTGGTGCTTCTACCACTAAACAAATCCCACATAGTACAAAAGACAAAAGACTATCCTCTTCCTTTAATAACTTTACATTAAATTTTCCCAAAATGATGGACCCCTCCGAGCACACCCTCAATATCCACATCTATTACCACTCCTCTATGATCCGAAAAAACCACATCTATCACATTCACCCCCCCGCACAGTAACCACACAAGGCATGTACATTCGGTCCAACCTCGCTGCATAACCTCGTTTAATGAAGGTATGCCTACCATCCCTCCCCCCACACACATCCTTTAAAACCCCCCCGGTCAATATATCCCCAAATACCCAAACAACACCCCGCCCCTTTCTTGGCTCCACATCTTTACGACGTATCACGCAATTCCAATCTCTGCCTATTATTGCAACATTCGGTAAACCACGTAAAAAAATAGACCAGTACATCCTGAACAAATTTAGTTTTAATACTCACGTCACCCTCAGCTGGGCCATATACACATACTAAACTAATGGGAACCCTACCCCAAGTTCCATCCACTCTAATTACCCTCCCCTCCCCCCCTTCACTATGCCTTACTATAAACGGGCTAGTTTCCTTTACCAAAATGGCAGCCCCACTTTCCAAACGTGTCGCATGTTCAATGTACACATTATAACCACTCATAACCAGGCTTAAAATTATGTTCCTGTAAGAATACCACATCCACACCAAGTCGCACAAAATACTCATTTAACCACTTAAGCTTCCCCCTCAGCTCTCAACCCTTTTAATATTTATAGAAAAAACACTTGAATTCAACAAATGGGTTTTCCTTTTGTCCCTGGCATTGACTTTACACCAGTTCGTTTTGCAACACCTCTTTCCCTCCCTTCTTTATTGGGAATCACCTTTGCAATCCCTTGATCCTTGGGTTCACCATTCCCTCTCTTCTGTACCTCCACCCAAGACTTTTTCCCAGGGCGTTGGGCAGGAGTGAGCACATCATCAGAATCCGATGATGCTGCTGCAGTCCTCTTTCGTGTCCTGCCCTCCACCTGCATTTTGACATCAGAAGCACAATCCTGATGCACCTCCACCTCTACTGCATGCACCTTCAATCCTTTAGACTCTCTCGTTGACAAACCGTCATCTCCTGCCATACCATCATTCACAGCCGTCCCCAGCACTAAGCCTGGGTCTTCCACCTGATCTAGGACCGATTCCTCTAACAAGACATCCAACGCCTTTACCAAAGATGCCGCCATTTCTTCACCCATATTAGATAGTCTCTCCTCAAAAACCTGATGTATATCCAACGACTGAGATTCTCCTTGTAGCGTTACAACTGGCGATTCGAGCTCCTTTTCTTTGTCCACCTCCTCACTCCATACAACCGTTGTTGGGGCGGCATAGCAAGAGACTGTTCTCGCTCATCGCCTACCTCGCCCACTGTTGCCGTTGCTGTTGTGCCGGGTACCCACTTCGTTTCCCACACTGCACTGCGATGTGGTCATATGACCCACATAGCCGACACGTACATTGTTGCCCCGCATACGTTACATAGACTTGAGTCCGTAATTCCTTCAACACAACATATGAAGGAATAAGTGTCGAAGAGTCATTTTAACAGTATATGTCCTTCCAGCGCACCTGCATACGGTCCAGTTGCCCATCTCCCTGCTGTGGCTACGTGAACTGTCCCATAGGTACGCAGTTCACTGCTAATATCAAAATCAGCCCGCCTCAAAAGGCACATTCCTGTTTTTTCACCCAAGTGTAGTGTCGAGATACATCATGGATTTCGCCCCAACACGGCTGTATTAAGGGGTAGATGGTCTCCTGATACTTGTCGACCACCGCCTCGTAACTCGTGCAGCCCGTCATTTTAACGAAGATTTTGTCGTTCCATTGATGCGACACCCACTTATCTCCTCATTTGCTATACCATGGGTATCGCGAATGATTGCTGGTAACAATAAATCCCATGTTGGATCCCGTGGCAGCCCCACGGATCATCTCAATGCAGACAGTGTGATTCTTTTCTGCTATTCAGTGCCATGTTGGAGAAAATAAAGTTTCTACCAACCCAACGCTAGGGGCAGCTCAATCGGGTTTAAACTGCGCAAAACTGAACTCGAACAGGAGCGCTGCGCAGCTCGTCCACACGGCTCGGAAGCGATGAGGACAAGAATCCATTGTTTGTAGTATGTTAGGTTGAAAATAGTGGGGGGGTTTGGGATAACGACGGGGGGGGGAGGGGGTAATATGTCTGTGCAATATGTTCAGTGCAATGAATTGCATGGTCTGTATCGATTATTAAGTACCATTTCGAGGGATGTGTATATAAAAGTGTTTGTTCATATTGTGTAATTCTGTTTGTAGCTCCAACAGGTTAGATAAATGAGGAACGAGGGGGGGGGGGGTGTACCCCACGGAGTTGTAAGTGTGGTGTGTAATGTTAGCTGTAGGTAGGTTTGTGTTAATTTTATAGCCCTACACGAGTTTTTTTATATTGTATTTTTGTAATGCCCATGTTTTAAATAAAATAAAAAAAAATCTTGGCAAGTTACAAAGGTAATGAATCAGCCTCACTCCTATACATGGTTACAGTCATGAAAAAATTACAAAGTAATGAACCAATGACACGTCCACACCTGGTCACAATTGTAATGAGTTATAAATACAAATATAAGTGGGTCATACACCAACATGAGCGTGCCCCGCACACACATTCACACACGAGGGCCACGCACAGACACTGCACACGAGCATACAAATATATGCATACACAAGCATGCACAAACACCCGCGCACACATACATACACACACACACACACACACACACACACACACAAACTTCGGCGGGGCCAGGAGCTCGGACTCGACCCCCGCAACCTCAACTAGGTGAGTACACACACACACCAAAATCACCCCACACACACGTGGTAATGCATTATTTACAGCTAGCAAAGTCAGGATATTTTCTCCAGAATGGTCTGTAATATACCACTGTGGATAAAATACTTTGCCATTTCTTGAAATTTTCTGGTGAGTTGTCTCAAATTCATTAATCTGATCACACTCCAGTACATAATGACGCAAGGTGTGACAATAGTCCATCTGGCAAATTTTAACATTTCTTTTGGTCTACATCTGGTGGTGGTTTTTTAAACCCTGCCATAGATACTTGTAACCCCAGCCGGAGCCGGGCAGTAGTGACATCCAAGAGCCCTGCTTATCTTGTTGGATGCACCATAGGAAATGGGGCCCTCCTCCTGCATCATGGAATGATGATAGATGGTCTGACTTGTGTCAATCTCCCTAAGTCTTAAGTAAATGAAGTTCAATTGAAGTTCTTTTCATATTATTGTTCTACAACTACTAACTGACAACCAAAGATTGTAATCTACTCCCTCTTTGAAAGCATACAGCTTAGCCAATTTATCAGTTCTATCATGTATCTGAAGACCAATATGAGATGGAATCCACAGCATGTGCGCTCTGACTCCACTGTCCACAGTCTTACCATACCTATGTCTTGCTTCTGACACAAGCATGCCACAATTTATACCTAATGAGTTGAGAGCATTTATGGATGACAGAGAGTCAGTTACAATTAAAGTGTCAATCTTAAATACATGGACACATTTGAGTGCAAAGAGTATGGCAAACAGTTCTGTTTGAAGGGTAGAGGCCCAGTTATTGATGCATGCTCCAATTTCTTTATGAGAGCCATCATTCTGTATGACAACAGCCGCACTACCAGCTGCACCAGTAGTCTGGTGAACAGAACCATCAACATAAATAATTTGTGAAAGAGTGTTGTGTGTGACTAAGTTATCAATACAGCTTAAGGCATCATGTTTGGCTTCAAGACGAAGCTTTGGTTGTGATTTAAGAAGAGTTTTGGGGGGAAATGGAGGAATGGTAGTTTGGAATGGGTAATATCAAATGGAGCAGGGAAGTGTCTCTGTTGCCTAACTTGACATAGATCATGTAGCTGGTTCATGCGGAGGTCGATTCCAGTTTTTTTTTCGATCCATCTGAAAGGATGTTCACCCGTGCGAGGAAAGTTTGGAGGGCTTCTGTGCATGGGTTTGAATGGGCTAACCTAACGATTCTCTAATGCTTGGAATTTAAATTCTTTTCCGCATATTTAAAATTTTGGCTGTATGAGGGCATCCTAGGATGATTTCCCATTGCTTCGTTTTGCAGTTTTTTCCAGCCCCTCCCAAACTTCCGCAGACACGAAGTGCAAGTAGTGGCCCCGCATTTAATCAACCAATGATCTAATATAAGCAAATACATAATTTTCACAATTTTAACATTTGCTCCATATGTGGGATGAAAACCTATCACAACTCAAGTGCTCTCACCTTTCTTTGTATTGGCGACAAAGTCTCGTTACAACAGGTCCAAATAGTGGAACCTCAAAGCCTAGATATCTGGATCTGACGAACTGTGCCTCTCTGTCGAGGAGGACGCCCTGCTGAGTATCTTTGTTTTTAACCCCTGAGATATTAACCCCATATGGAAAATTTTTATAGGGTGCTTACCTCATGTACCTCAAACATTAAAAAACTACAAGTAATCTCATTGGGAGACAACCATATTGTTTACCGTAGTCACCCCGTGTAGACATGTGAGAGAACTTAACCACCTGGTCACTACAGGTGGCCCCTCGACCCTCACAATCTTGTCCACATCTATCCGAGACCAGTATAAATTGGGTGCACCCTCAAACCACGGCGCTATTAATTAATTGTGGACTGTATAGATTATATTAGTTTAACTGAATGAAGGGGGGGGGTAGGATACACATGGATACATCCATCAAGGAAAAACATTTGTACATAATCCCACCACTTACCAGATATTCCCGGTGGTCACTTGACGAGCTGGTCACTCATAACCTATCCAATTACAACATACCTAACTGGCCAGTATCAGTCTGCTATAACTAGAAGGGTTACTTAACTGTGGGTGATTGATACTCCTTATTTCCTCCATTCACCATCTCATTTCGATGTTCTGCTACACCGACCCTGGTTCTCATCCCGCAGGACGAGGTACCCGTCGGTTTGTCCCGGTTTAGAAGTCATGCTTCCATAAAGCTTCCCTATCCTCGGGACGAGAATCACACATTCACTCGGGCAGGCGATCTATTTCACATCCCGCATTCTCTTAGCTCAATGTTATTATCACTGATACATTACCATTCACAAAACGATTTAACCTCTCATAATTCTTATACACATTAGAGGTCACTCCATTAAGATCTGAGGCCGATGAGCGAGGATTAACACACGGGCTATTTCCCCTGGACACACACCATGGCCGTGCACCAGTCACACCCCGTCGAACCATTATTCACTAATTTTACCACCCTTTTACGGTGGTCCCGTAAATCACGTTCCCTCACTCTTCACCAGGAACAGTTACGACACTTCCTATTATTAAATGAGGCCTATATTAATCCTTAGGCCGCCGTGAATGCCAATTTCGTGGTTCCATGCTTTCCCAGCCTCCTCACCACATTCAAAACACTCCCACCTGCCCCATGGCTCGAGTCGCCCCAAACCCCCACGCATGCGCAAAGGGAACTCTTAGTTCTACCCTATTGTCAAATACATTTTTGACTCACATCGACACATCAAACACCTACCAGGCACCACAGCTTCGGAAAAACAAAAATTTTCCCCCACCCAGGTCCTGACACGAGACTAGTAAAATGATTTTAAAAATGTTTTGGGTGTTGGAGAATCCGGTGGTGTTTAATCATTATATCATCAGCAAAACTAACCATATAATAGGGGCTGGCTAGGCATAGCATTTAAATTGGGCATTAATCAGAATATTGAAAAGGGTGGGACTAAGCACACTTCCCTGTGGGGTTCCTAATTCAAAGTCTTTAGTTACACTTCTATGTCCCTGGAACAACAGACGACTTTCTATTGGACAGGTAACCTTTAATCCAACGGAGAAGCCATCCTCCAACATCCATTCTGGCAAGTTCACTAATGATTACATGTCAGTTGGCTACATCAAAAGCAAATTTAAGGTCTAGGAAGGTAGTGTACGAGCTGTCAGTGTGCAGAGTGAGAAAGGTGGTAATGCAATGATGCACACTCCTTCCATGCATGAAGCCATGCAACCGGGGAGACAAGAATTGCTTAATTCTGTGCATAAGACGATTAAGAATCATCCTTTCGAATGTTTTACATAAGCAGCTTGTAAGGGATATTGGGCGAAATGAGTTTTGTTGATTGGGCTTCGGAATGGGATTAATGAGGCTGTTGGTCCATGATTTCGGGAGCTCCCTAGTGACATAGCTCATGTTATATAAATCAAGTAATGGATTACCTGGTTCTCGACACGGCAATCTGAGTTTTGTTGTAAGTAATACCATCCTCACCAGGGGGACGTGGAGCTGCCCTTAGTGCTGTATCAAGTTCCCAAAAATTAGTGAAATGAATGTTGCAGTCATCTTTCTTGCTGAGCATAAAGCAAACAAGTTTTCTCCCTTGCATTATATTTGTCCATTAATTTCGCTGTGTGGTACTGGAAGATTGTCATAGCTAGATGTAGCAGCCCAAGCACTGACTAAAATCATTTGCCCTATGCAAGGATGAGGGTGCGCGAAACTGCCCAGTTCTGTTACACTTAATTCTATTTATATTCGCTGCCTGACCACAGTAAAGTGCAGTTGTGCTCTGCACCCCTCTGCTGTTTGTAGGCGAGCTCCCTTGTCAGTTACCTGGCTGCAGCGGTGTGAAGTGGTGCTGTCACGCCTCTGCTAACAACTAGGTGCACTGTGATTGTCAAGATGGTGGTTAGTCTGAGACGCCGGATAAATACTCTAGGCATTGAGCCACTTGAAGGAACGATAACGCCTAGTTCTGCGCAAGTCTTATTGCCAAAGATCATCCGGCAGACATATGGCATACAAGATAGTGACTTGTATGGTGTAGCATTAAATGGAGGCCAAAGAATATTCGTCCAACTGCTATCAGCTACGGTATATGAATCGTTAGTCACCAGGTTTCAGGATGTAAGTCTTAGTGTCACACCAGCTGTCAGTGTAAGAATGATAGATGTTTCACGGCATTATATGTGGATCAAGTTAGCAACGTTTCCCCTTTTAGGCAGACGAGGCGGATATAAGGAAAAATTTTTGAGACTTATGGGACGGTGCATTATGCTCAACAGGTACGTGGGCGGCAGTGCCTATGCTGGTTTTTTCCCGAGGGTTCTTTCAAACCTCAAAATGACTTTGAGGCACCCAATACTGTCCTATATGTATCTACAAGATTTCAGGACGCAGGTAATGGTAATGTACCCAGGACAACGATGTACATGCAGCCTATGTGGTGAGTATGATCACATAGCGGCGACCTGTGACAAGTGAAGACGTGTGCCTGGACCTGTGGTGGACATCGCAGCCCCTGCTTCAAAGGTGGCAGGTGAGAAACAAATATCGGATCGAGGGCGTGGTGTTTTGTGGAGCGAGGTAGTGGATCGGGCACACAGGACTGGTGTTTAGTTAGTTAGTTTAATATGTTTATTATGCACCCCATACCCATCCTGTGGGCGGTAGTCAAAAGATTACAGAGGTACATAATTGGTCCAGGGACTGGACTCCAAAGTTTTGATAGCTGAGCAAGTTACAGAGGTAATGAACTCACAATTTACAAAGGTAATGAACTCACAATTTACAAAGGTAATGAACTCCAGGTAAGTCTGGTCACAATCATGACAAGTTACAAAGGTATTTACAGATTACAGAGGTACGTAATGGGTTCAGGGACTGGGCTCCCAAAGTTTTGATAGCTGAACTAGGTACAAAGGTAATGAGCTCACAAGTTACAAAGGTAATGAATTCTGTAGAATGGTTACTACGTTTATACTTTGGCTACAGTCATGAACAAATTATAGAGTAATGAGCAATTACACTTCCACACCTGGTCACAACTGTAATGAGTTATTGGTGCAAATATTGATTGTTGAGTCACACACACCACCACACACCACACACACACACACACACACACACCACACACACACACACACACACACACACACTTTAGTTTAATATCTTTATGCACCCCATACCCATCCTGTGGGCGGTAGTCAAAAGATTACAAAGGTACATAATGGGTCCAGTGACTGGACCCCAAAGTTATGATAGCTGAACTAGTTACAAAGGTAATGAACTCCAGGTAGATCTGGTCACTAATCATGGCAAGTTACAGAGGTAATGAATCAGCTTCACTCCTATACATGGTTACAGTCATGAACAAATTACAAAGTAATGGACCACTGATACGTCCACACCTGGTCACAATTGTAATGAGTTATAAATACAAATATTAAGTGGATCATACACCCAAACTAGCGCGCGCGCGCACATACACACACGAGGGCGCATGCACAGACATGTGCACACGAGCGTACAAATATATGCATACACACAAGGACGCACACCCACACACACACACCCACACACACACACACCAACCACCACACACACCCCACACACACCCTCACACACACCCACACACACACCCTCACACACAACCCCACACACACACACCCACACACACAACACACAACACCCCACACCCACACACGCACACACACACCCACACACGCACACACACACCACCACACACAGCACACAACACACACACACACACACACACACACACACACACACACCACCCTCACACACACCCACATACACCCTCACACACACCCACACACACGCACACACACACACACACACACACACATGCACACATGTGGTAATGCTTTATTTACAGCTAGCAAAGTCAGGGTATTTCTCCAGAATGGTCTGCAATATACCACTGTGGATAAAATACTTAGCCATTTCTTGAACACTTCTGAGTGAGTTGTTTCTAAATTCATTAATTTGATCACACTCCAGTACATAATGACGCAAGGTGTGACAATAGTCCATCTGGCAAAGTTTACATTTCGTTTGGTCTACATCTGGTGGTGGTGATTTAACCTGCCAAAGATACTTGTAACCCAGCCGGAGCCGGGCAGTAGTGACATCCAAGAGTCTGCTTATCTTGTTGGATGCACCATAGACATGTGGCTCCTCCTGCATGATGGAATGATGATAGATGGACTGACTTGTGTCAATCTCCCTAAGTCTTAAGTCAATAAAGTTCATTTGAAGTTCTTTTCGTATTATTGTTCTCAAACTGCTAAATGACAACCCAAGATTGTAATCTACCCCCTCTTTGAAAGCATACAGCTTAGCCAATTTATCAGTTCTATCATGCATCTGAAGACCAATGTGAGATGGAATCCACAGCATGTGCACTCTGACTCCACTGTCCACAATCTTACCATATCTATGTCTGGCTTCTGACAAAAGCATGCCACAATTTATACTTAATGAGTTGAGAGCATTTATGGATGACAGAGAATCAGTTACAATTAAAGTGTCAACCTTAGATACATGGACACATTTGAGTGCAAGAGTATGGCAAACAGTTCTGTTTGAAGGGTAGAGGCCCAGTTATTGATGCGTGCTCCAATTTCTTTATGAGAGCCATCACTCTGTGTGACAACAGCAGCACTACCAGCTGCACCAGTGGACTGGTGAACAGAACCATCGACGTAAATAATTTGTGAAAGATTGTTCTGTGTGACTAAGTTATCAATACAGCTTAAGGCATCATGTTTGGCTTCAAGACGAAGCTTTGGTTGTGATTTAAGAAGAGTTTTGGGGGGAAATGAGGAATGGTAGTTTGGAATGGGGTAATATCCCATGGAGCAGGGAAATGTCTCTGTTGTCCAACTTGACATAGATCATGTAGCTGGTTCATGCGGAGGTCGGTTCCAGTTTTTTCGATCCATCTGGAAGGATGTTCACCAGTGCTGAGGAAAGTTTGGAGGGCTTCTGTGCAGGGGTTTGAATGGGCTAGCCTAAGCATATTGACCCCAATAAGGATATTTCTTTCAGTAACACGATCTCTAATGCTTGGAATATTAAGCTTCTTTCCGCATATTTAAAATTTTGGCAGTACGAGGGCATCCTAGGATGATCCTCATTGCTTCGTTTTGCAGTTTTTCCAGCCCTCCAAGCTTCCAGTCAGACACGAGTGCAAGTAGTGGCGCTGCATAATCAACCAATGATCTAATATAAGCAAGATACATTATTTTCAGGACTGGTGGTGAGTTGGAGTCCCGCCACCAGCTGCCTGATCAGGTGTCTCCTGTGGATAACGAGGAGCAGCAATTACAGGAGAAGGTTCTTGAGATTGAGGAGGACTTGGTGGAGGTGTTGAAGACTTTGTCACCGCCAGAGAGGGACGTTACATCTGAGCATGGTGTCATTGGAGAGCCGTCGCTTCCAGAAAGTTGGAGACATGATAATTTGGGAAGTGATGGTGGTTTGGAGTCTTCCATTGAATCATTAAACCTTTCTCAGGTAGAGGTGGAGGTTCATCGAGAGGCAACATCTGATCAAGACATGTGTAACATGACTGTCACGAGAAAGAGGGCGGCTACGTCAGATTCTGATGACGTCATTACGCCTGCACAAAGGCCTGGGAAACAGACTGAGGTGAAGTGTGAAGGTAGTGGTGTAGGTGGTGGTAGGCATGATAGGAGGCACCGGAAGAAGGGGGGAGGGAAAGAGCACTCTCAAGGTGTCAAACTTAAATTCAAGCTCTGGAGTTGTAAAGAGTGACGAGAGTAAGCAGGGGTGGAAACTTTAATAGGACTTAGGTGTATGTCTGTAAATGTTAATGGGTTATGTAGCGGTATGAAGAGAGATTTGTTTCGTAATTTCCTGAATAAATCTAGAGTGGATGTTGTGTTCCTGCAGGAGCACAATTTTAAAGAGGGTAGGGTGTTGGAGGTGGCAGGATTTCGAGTAGTTACCCTGCCATCTCCCGTCTAAAAGGTGGTGGGAATTTTAATAAGGGAGACAACCCCTTTTTGTTTTGCAGAGAAGTGAGGGAGGAGGGGGAGGGAGGGTGTTGCATGTGGATGAGTGGTGGAGGGGTAAGTGTGTGTCTTTTGTGAGTGTGTATGCACCTGCAGAAATAACATTAAGATAAAGAATGATTTTGTTTGTGGGGACCTTTTTTTTTTTCTTAAGTGCACTGCCAGAGGTGGCAATAGTTGGTGGGGACTGGAATATGTAATCGGGGTGGCTGATATGGCCCCAAAAGGGGCTGACATACGTCTGGGCTCTTAGGGATTTATTAACGGATGTTAGGTTACGTGATGCCTTCGGGGTGGCATTGTGGGAGACTGAATATACGTTTGTTAGGAGTGGATATGCAGCGAGACTAGATAGAGGGGTACCTTTCCCCAGGGAGTGGATGTGAAATCTTTCAGTACTGTGAGGCTACAATGTCAGATCATAGGGCAGTGGTGGTGGAGGTTGGGTGGGGGATGCTCGCGGACATATATTTAATTTCCAATAACTTCTATATAAGTGTGTTAGGTGATGAGGAGGGGTTGGAGGGGTTTTCAGTCCTATGGAGGGAGCTTAGTGTGGGAAAACAGGGAGTGGATGACATTGTGACATGGTGGGATAGTGTTGCAAAGGAAAGGATTAGAAAGTTTCATGTGAGAGAAGGAAAACATTAATAATTTTAAAATATGGACTGGCTAACTATTAGAAGATAGGTTAAGAGGTTGCTATGGGCGGGGTGGGTGGGAATAATTTTCCTATGGATGAAATAGCTGAAATAAAGTGAGGTTGAGGGGGTTGCAAAATGAAAGGTTTCAAGCTGTAAGGGTGAGGCAGGGGTGGAAGAAGTGCTTTGGGGCGACAAGCCCTCAGCGGTGTTTTGCAGCATCAAAAGCAAAGGCAGGCGGTGAGACTATCCCATGTTTAGAGGTAATGGAGATGGTTGGGAATTGTAGAGCAGGGGAGGAGATACGAACCACGAAGGGGATGTGTGCATATGTGGGGGCTTGGTACGAGAAGTTTCTGGAACAGTGGGGGGGGGGGGGGGGTGACGTGGCATTGGACAAGGTGTGTACGCATGTGATGTAATTTAGAAAAAAGTGATAGAAAGGCTTTAGGGGGACTATAACGGCAGAGGAAAAAGAGAAGGGTTAAAAGGG